>CABFOV010004436.1:0-52509 GCA_902141375.1 Timema poppense | reverse complement strand
ACCTCCCCCCGTCTACAAGCTATTACCCCCCACCACCGATTACCCCTTTGCGCCCTGAAACTCCTGATTCTTCTCTACTCATGTGTGCTAAATTTTTTTTCCTGTTAACCCACTCCCCCATACACTTTCACGCAACTCAAACGTGGGTACATTTAATCTAAATTATATCTTCCTTATTATTACCCACACACGTATGTGAATAATCTGGACGGGGATTAAGACTTGGAGCACGTGGTCGGTAGGGTGTGAGGGAAGAGGAACTGCCAAAAAAGGTCAAAGATACCGAGAAACAATTATTTATATAAGCGTAGGAAAACCTAAAATTAATTATTATATCTTTTATCGAACCAGGATTCTTATATTCGTAACATTGCTAACATTGACTCTATATACTATTTTCAATTTAAAGGTATTAAAAAATAAATAAACTATAAAATTATAAGGTCATGCATGAAAAATAAATAACCTGTAGATCTACAAGTACAGTTTGTTAAAAAAAAACACTTCAAAGAAGTTCTCCATAAAATAATAATCAATCATGTGAAAGAGTAAAGAAGTGGAAAAACTAATAAAACATATTTGAAAATCATCCCTTTTATTTTATTAGACAGCCTAATTAAGAGAACAGCTTATTGTTGTGCGTTTTAATAACTGATATTGCTTGCTTTATTAAATATGAACATGAGTGTTTGACATTGGTGTTCAATTTGTTGTGGTAATGAGACCCCGCCTTCTCCCATCCCATTTCATCTACCGCCGTTTGGAGCCGTTCGTTGAGCAAAGTGGGAGGACTCGTCAGTCGCTATAGAAACTAGAAGGATTTATTCCCTTCTCCTGTAATAATTAGTGCGTGAAAGAGAGGGTTGAAGAGGAAACCAGTTGTGATATAAATTAATTTGTGTCATTAAAATATATACCTAGGGAAAACACATTTAACAAATGTTACTTTGTTTTGATGGAAACTCGTCCAGACTTCCGTTAGAAATCAATATGAGGATACTATTTTTGTATTTGTTTTATTGTTTTAATATATCACTATATTATTTTAGCCATCCATAATACTTTAGAGACATTGTTATAATATTAATATACATTTGTTAGAGACAAAATTCACACACAGGAGTAAGAAGGGAGGGATTAAGGCACCCGTATATTTGCTCCATATATTCTCGAAATTATATTTTAAAAATCTTATTTTTGGGAATACATACATATATTTATTTATTTATAAATGTACAATACTATTTGTCTGAAATATGGCGTTTTTTTAATGTTCTTCTTTAAAAAAAATAGTGGATTTTCCTGATTCATAATTACGTAGCAGCCAAGGACTCCGTAATCAGTGGGTGGATGGGGATATGGGGAGGGGCGCCTTTAGTCAACCTCTTTTTATTTTTGAGACTGGAACTATCTTAGGTTCCCTCCTCCTATTTTTTTTTAATGTAATTTCAAATACATTAAGTATTATGATTGAGGTTAGCTCTAATTTTTAAGAAATAAATTAAATGCTTATGTCTTTTATACTATATCGACCACAGTTTTCTACAATTGAACGAAAAGTATAGTTACTTTACTCATTAAAAGTACTGAAAGAAAAGTATCGATAGAAGTAGTTATCGGTGTCAAAATTTTACTCCAGGGAATAATAAAAATATAAATTTTTGCATAATAAAGGTATTTTCTTATTTATTAAAATACTAAAAATTATAATTACCTAACCGTATTATAGTATCTTTTGTTGGAAGGTATGAGAGTAATGTATTATGGATATTATGAAATATTTTACTTTTCCAGCTTTTTTTTTAAATATTACTTTTTCAAAATATATTTGGTACTGTCCTTTAATTCATCTAACCATTAATTCACCCACACACCCACCCAGTACTCATCCACTAAAGCCAGGCCAGTCGGCCATCCATCAATCCATCCATCCACTCAACCACTCACTAACCCACAACTCCCTCCCTCCAGAAAGTCAGGGACCAGAAATCAACTAATAAGATTCATAAAAAAAGGCCTACTTTAAACTCTCGGTGGAATACTATGAAAGTGATTGGAGGAAAACAATTCCGAGGTCGAAGGAAATTAATGTAAGAGTTAAATACTTTCAGATGAAGAAAATAAATTGAAGGAGATTACACACATGTGGGGGTTATACTAGTAAAAAATAGGAGAGGGAGAAAAAAAAATTGTAAAAAAAAAGTGGAAGTAAAGGCGAAGAAACAAGTAGAAGGTACCGGAGAAATAAAGATGAGGGTTATTCAGTTGTCAATAGCAGAAGTGTGTGGAGGCAGGTCACTTTGGGAGGTATTACTCTCTGGATACAACACCCAACTTCCTTCCCGGGAATGCCATTAAAACTATACTACATGTTTCTTTTTCCAGGGACCTTACTCCCTACCCCCCCTTTTATCCCCCCTCTCCATCCCCTCTAAGGCCTATACTTTCTCATCCACTCTAACACGACAAAATCAAATTCTAGTTTGGAAAAGAAAGAATTGGAGGGTGTGGGTGAGGAAAAAAAAAAGTTTTTTTCTTAGTTTTTTTTTCTCATCTCATCGCTACCCCCACCCACTCCTTCACCCTTAGTCATCCCTTTCTTTCCCGCTGTAGAAACCAGCTGAAGAAGTACTACAACTTGACAAAGCTGTACTCGTTCAGTAACAGACGTATGTGAAAAATAACTGTTTTTTTTTTGTGAGGGAGAAAAGAGGGTTAGGGGCGGAAAGTCCTTAACGACTGATTAATGACCATCGATCGTTAGGATTGAATCTTGATCACGTTCAGTTTCGGTAAAGCTCGTAAAAATCAATGAGTCAACAGAGTGGGGTATTGTGATAAACAATAAATTTTGGTATTATTTTATGAGTGGTAAACTTAAAAATATCGTTCCTAATGACTTAATAAAACGGGTAAGGACAAGGAGTATTGTTAAGAGAAAGTGCACAAACGTTAGCACATATGAGAGGGGGAAACAACAGATACAAGTCACCTGGCAGAGATTCAAACCTAGACCTGTCACTGGAAAATCTGGTATGCTGTGAACCTTAAGGTGGGTGTGTAAAGAACTCGAGAAAATGTCAGTATTTTTTGCAGTTTTTATAGCAAAACTATTTTTGGCCAAAATAAATAAAATATTGCTCCAGTACAAACATAAAGTTTGATTTTCTCCACATGGTGATATCAACAGTTGTTGAATATCTGTCATGATAATAGCGGTATTAGATTAAAAACTTTTTAAATTAACAGAATTTTTTTTTATGAAATTCCAGGACATCCGTGAGAGATATTTAAAAACTGTTGATATCAACATGTGGAGAAAATTAAACTAAGCCCTGCTACTGGAGCAATATTTTATTTATTTTGGACAAATAAAGGTTTTATTATAAAAACTGCGAAATTGTTGGCCTTTTCTCGCGTCCCCTTCCACCTCATCATAAGTCTTAGACCAGACTGATGGGGAGAAAATGTGTTTACAGTTCTTATCAACATAGCAGATATAATTAAAATTACCATCTTAATTATTTTTCAATAATATTTTTGTAAAGTTAAAACAGATTGTGTAAAATGTTTCATTATTTCAAAGAATTAAAGAGTATACCTAATTAATGATTTATGAGAAAATTATAACTATTTACCCCAAAAAACGTTTAGGGCCTAGTACTTAATTGAAGGGAAGTGTGTAATATGAAGAAACATAATATTTTAACAAAATTAGGCTTAAAATATCATTTGCTTCAGTGAAAGGGTTTATGGCGTCACTATAGTGTTAGACCAGTCTTCTGAAGAAGGGAAGATCGGGGTTCAAATCCCGGTATGATATATTGAGGATGGTTTACCCTAAATGGTTTTTGACTCTCCTTCAGTGCAAATGCGGGTAGATTACTTCTAAAATGCTTCCTTCCTCATCCCTACCCCATTGGAGTAATGACCGGTAGTAAAACGTGGTGATAAAAAAATCTACCGGGAAATAAATAAACAATTTATTTGCATTATTATAAAAAAATAAACTACCAGTCATAGCTTATGGGAGAATTTATTTAAAATTACCTATTAAAAATATGTATTTTGGTCTTGGTTCAAAAACTCTCCCTCCTATCTGGCGATAGGAAGCTTAGGATTGAACGACAATTACGCCGGACTCGTAGTCAGCCTCTTACCGCATGCGACATATTATATCCGAACGGGTGACCTGGTGGTCCAGGGGTAAGGTGTCAGACTTCTGTGCTGCCGGCCGGAGTTCAATCCTCGGTCCCGGCACAGATTTATCTGATTACCACACCCTTCCTTCACCTCTGACAAGACATCTTGTGAATGTGGGNGAAGCTTAGGATTGAACGACAATTACGCCGGACTCGTAGTCAGCCTCTTACCGCATGCGACATATTATATCCGAACGGGTGACCTGGTGGTCCAGGGGTAAGGTGTCAGACTTCTGTGCTGCCGGCCGGAGTTCAATCCTCGGTCCCGGCACAGATTTATCTGATTACCACACCCTTCCTTCACCTCTGACAAGACATCTTGTGAATGTGGGGAAGCCAGGCCTCCATCGTGGTTCGGATTCCACGTTAAACTGTAGGTCCTTCATTTCATCTCACAATCACCCTACCATTACACATTAGCGTAAGTGCGTATAATCCGAACGGGTAGTAAGACGCAGTGCTAATAATAATAATAATAATAATAATAATAATAATAATGTATCCGAACGTTCCGTGTTTGGATCCGGACCGGCTCAATATACGCCTTGATCATTCTCAATACGCATGCGCTACCTATTCGCGGGTGCTAGATTATATTGTCTTGTATTCAGATTCCAGGTAGTTACATATCGTACGAACTTTTTATCATGGGTCTATTATTACATTGGAAATTAATATTACATCAGCTGATTTAATTGATTTATTGAGATATTATGTAGGCTAATTGTGACTAATATATTATTACCTTTTTATGATTTAATTTTTTTATTGTTGTGCCTGTCACCCATCCATCCATTCCCTCAGGGGAAGAGGGGTAGGAGAGAGGAGGGGTGTCCCAACACTGCCGATATATCCTCATAGTAGAAAATGAGAAATTGAAGCCAACATTTCTTACTCTAGGGACTACAGATCTAAACACTATGGAGAACTTCACTAATAAATTTAATATTACGTTACAAGCCCCTAATATTATCTCAATATTTTTTATGAAAAGTGATAGCTGTATATCACATGATCAGACGTATGAATATGGTAAAATATGTAGCTAATAACTTTAATAGTTGTCAGAAAAGGTTCTTCCTATGAAAATTGGACTCAACTTATCCTCGTGAGGACAAAATGAGGAAATACTTGAATGCATAAGTAGCGGCCCCGGTCAAGAAAACTGAGATTATAAGCTGGAGAGTTGGTTGTGCTGACAAAATGACAACCGATATACGCAGAAGTTAGAATTAATTTCATCAAGATACGGCGGCCATTCGGTCGGTACGGCTCGATTGAGAGCTGATGCAATAGAGTGTTTTTTTTAGTATTAACTACAACTACAATAGTGTTCTATTGGCATATTCTGTGTTTTAGCATATAACACTGCACTACGCGTGGATCAACTGCAGGGCCTATAAGATAAACCTCCCAACACGAACTAAAAATACTGTATATTTTATTTATATGTTATATTTTTAAAATCTATCTGACATCGATTGCTTGTCTGACTGACCATTGATTGAGCTAAGTGTTCCGGGTTCGATTCCCGGCATAATCAAAAAATTTATCAATGGTGACATGTGGATTTAACCTTTCACAGTAATAAATTAATGGTCAGGGACTGGATGTTGTTCCTGCCCTAGCCTTAAGTTAGATTATAAGGTATATGAAGCTAGGACAGGCCTAGCAAGCCGGTAGTGGAAAATACATGGCTTGGATAAAAAAAAAGTGACCCAGACCATAGGCTGGAAACATTAATGGATGAAAATCTTGTATGATTTAAGACACATTTTGGTTGAATAGTTTTTACTCACAACTAGTATAAATAATGTTTTTGAAACTTTAGAAAAAATTAGTAATTTTGAGTAAAAAAACGAAAATAAGTACTTTCTTTTTCTTTCAAACCAGTCCCTTGTATATTATTATAATGGCAAACATTTTAATTGACAAGGAAACATATATACCTTATTTGGTAACAGTCCTGTTTGACGTGCCCACCTTTGAAGAAATTCTAACATTAATACTAGGTACTACAATTAGATCCCAAGGGAAGTGGAATTCTCTATTGATGAACATTGGTTTACTTAAGTTCTCTAAGCCAGAAGGTATATTTTTTAAAATTTTATTGAATTTGTTACACCATCTATTGATTAAATTCAAATTGGAAGCTACATTAACACAGAAGCAATAATAAATCAAGCCTTCATAATTTTTCAAGCAACGCATCTTACTACCCGTTCGGGTTATACGTTTATGTAAAAGTTACGCTAATGGTTTTATGAACTAGCAAGGTTTAGTTTAGAGGAAGTGTACCCGTATTTGCCTGAAGGGAGAGTGTAAAAACACTTTTTGGAAAACCACCCTCATTACAACCGACCTAGATTCAAACCTCGATATCCTCGTCATCGGCAGTATAGTCAATTGCGATAGTAGCGCGTTAACCAAATCGGGTCTCTTTATATTTAGTACAATAAAAACTAACCTAAGTTATTATTATCTTGGAATATGGTTAAAAGCAAGTTTAATTTATTAGGAATGACGTTTTTAATTTTGTAATAAATGCTTGAGGTATGACTTTTCTTGTGATATATTTTTAAAGAGGCATTATTATTATTATTAGTCAAAATCAAAATCAAATAAACATTTTAACTTTAAATACTTAAGTGTAAAAAAGTTTCAGGATTTATTTTATTAATACTTAAAACTTTTTGAATTTAATGAAACAATCATAAACCAAGTCATGACATTCCAATTATTTTTTATCTATCTTTTCAATGATTAACATATTTAAGTCATTAAAATATAGTGAAATAAAAGGCAGTTGCATAAAACTAAATAAAATTGCATTAAATATACATAATTTTTTAAATAACTTTGTGTTAAATAAACCACCTCTAAGTGCAAGATTAACACTAAATTATTTAAACTGTTAGGCTTACCATTAGTCAAAAATATGTTAATATTTTATCATAATATTTATATATTTTATATATGAGGTGGTGTCTTCTATAAATTGCTATACGTATTATTAGACACAACTTTTTATATTTGTATTATTTGCTCTGATAAATTAATTTTTATCACCACGTATTACTTACTACCTTTTCAAGATATACGCAAAGTTGATAATCACTATAATGGAGAAGGGATGAGGAAGGAAGTATTTTAGAGGAAATTTACCCGAATCTACGTGGCAGGAGAGTGGGGAACCAATAAAAAAACTATATAGATCTAACCTAAATTCAAACCCCAATCTCCTGATCAACAGTAGGCCAGAGTGACGAGTGTGATAGCGTAAAGTACTCAGCCACCGAAGCAGGACTGTTTCAATTGTTGGTGTTGTTTCATAAAGTACATATTGAAGCTATAAACCGTAGGAATGATATGACTGCAAAGCCAAAATCACGAGAAACTACTCGAAGGAAATTTACTTTCTTAATTACCGAAATGACCATTTATTTTAATGATATTTAAATAGTTCACTAACGATACATGTGGCATATCATGACGCTTTAATATATTTTGCCTTCAAACATGCACATGCACATTCTGAAAATTGAAAAATGACACCTGAACACGAGAATCGAACCCGGAACCTTTGGATTAGTACGACAATGTTCTAACCACTGAGATATCCAGGAATCGTCCTGTGTCCAGGGTCATTCTTCACATTCTAAATATAATAATTATCTACTAATTATAAGCAAGAGAAAAACATTTATACACCAGTAAAATATTGATACTTTACCCAGAGTCTCGTGTTAATTTCCATCAATTAGATATCTTTTAAAATAATTAGTATGATACAATAGTACAAACGTTTTCATATAATCTAATAAATTTCAGTAATATTCATTATAGTTGTAGTAAGGAGAAATATGACTTTATAATATAAGGAATGTACTTTGATGGTACAACTACTTAAATTAATTGGTACAACTCTTTTGGTTGATTAAAAAGTCTAATAAAGTTTGGAAAAAAAATGTTCAAAAGTACGTTTGGCAATAGACTACACTTGAACTAATTTTTTTTCTAAAAAATTGATAGGTCTATATAGCGTTATTTATATGGTAACATACTCCCTCAGATACCCATTATAACTGTATACAGCTGTTGGAGCCGTTTTAAAACAGGTTCCCATTTTTAAACATTATTTATCCATATAAACTACCCTTAATTTTAGACATGAAATTAAAATAATGTTTCCCTCTCGAGGTATAACCATCTAACATTTACATACAAATATATTGAAAATTGACTCTTTGCGCTAAAACGGCCCCTTTAAACTTTTGATACGCGTTATTTGTTCGTTTCTTTTGATTGGGATTTTATAATTCCAGTGCAAACTAAAAAAAATAATAATTTAAATCAATAAAAAATATATTTCGCGATGTTCTGTACCTAGGAGTATATATAAAAACAGGGAGATGAAAAATGAAGACTTTAAAAACCCTCATATGTTTAATTTGACAGAATTTACGCGTCATCAACGTACGTTCATCCCCCACATACAACGCCAATAAAACTCGAAAACTTTTCACTCACATCCAATATTTTTCTTTCTTTAGTAAAAAAAATAAAAATAAAAGCGACTCATATAGCAAAAAAAAAAGTAAAAAATTGCGCACAACATATTCGTATATTTCATAGCGCAGTACATGGTCATTGATTTGTTTAGCTGGCCAGGACGACAATTAATTCCGGGAGACACTCCACACCCCTAAAAAAACAACATGCAGATTTATGACAAACCCTTTAGTTCGCTTTTATTATTATTATTATTATTATTTATTTTTTTTATTTCTGCATCTATTCGCGTGTAGACGTGATGAGGCAAATACACTAGATTCACTGCTCGTTATTACAGTGTCTTTTTTTTTTAATGTGAGAAAACTCACATCGATGGGCACGTGGTCTAGGTGTTAAGTTCATCTAATATAGATTTTCCATTGACGGAAAGGTTAGGGATTTGAATCCCGGGCTGGGGGTAAAAGGATCGGTTTTCCTAGAGGGATTCTTACTCTATTTCCATGCAAATGCGTGTATATTTCCTTTAAACGGTATCTTCATCATCCCTTACTTACTAATAATATAATTTAATCCTGCTAGCCCGGATAAGTGGTAAGATTCGGAGATAAAAAAAAAAATATTGTTTGAACCTTTGTTTTCATGCTGGAGTTGGGGAGCGGATATCGCTTCTGATTCTTGCCCCAAAGAGATCCTTGTTTGATCCCAACTCGCTTGTAAAGTCCTCCACCCCTTTTTCCCCTTTTAACAACACAGTATAATTTTCAATCCTCTCTCCAGGCCTATACTAAAGTCACTATTTTTATTTTTTGTTTTATTAATACGCTTTAAAACCAGGTTTATTATCAGCAATCTAGCGACAAAGGGTAAGGATGAAAAGGTTAACTTTAGAGAAAGTGTGCCCGAATTAGGGTATAACAAGGATGAGCAAACCATAGAAAAAAACTTCCCGGGAAACCCTTCCTAGTGTGCCCACCTGCATTTAATGCCCCAACCTTGTTCAATGTAAGTCGGACGTCATAGACCACGTGATTGCTAAGTCCCGTCTCCCCGCAAAAGTTAAGTACTAGCTCTTTTCAGGGATTGATACTCTTTACAAGTTTTGAGATTATTTGACTTATCCAGGTTTTAGGAACTTTTTTTTTCAATTTTAAAGAATACAAAAATTTTAATAAAATTACACACTCACGATTTACTTTTCATAATTTTTCAATTTTAAATAATACAAAAATTCAAATAAAATACCACTTACACCCTCACGATTTTATTTTCATAATTGACTAATGACTTTTCTGAAATTTTCGCTTGAATTCGAAAATTCCTTGATTTTTTCCAGATTTTCCACTGTTTTCTAAATGCGTATCAACCCTGCTTCTCCTTATTTGGGACAAATTAAAGCCAAACTTTCCGGTAATTCATTTTTTTTAATGTTTAATATATGTTTAATATTTAATATGTTTATATTTAGACACGCATATAGGATTCAATTTTCATGGAGAACGGGGAGTGGGGGTACGGAACCGTAATACATTTAACACTGTAAAACATAAACGCTGCCTTGTGGATCTTGAACGACCAAGGTCACCCATCATACCAAGCTATTCGTAAATTAATAGGTACCCGCCTTAGTGGCGTAGTTGTCTGACGCGCTAGTTTCGTGTAGAGCTAGAATGCTTAGGAATGGGAAAACTAGGTTCGAATCTCGGTTGGGTGAACTGGGGATGGTTTTTCCTAAAATAGTTTTCCACTCTCCCTCCATGCAAATGTGGGTTCACTTCCTCTAGATTTAATCTCACCAATTTCTAATCCATCATCGTAATTAGTACTTAAGCGTATAACACGAACAGGTAGTAAGACACTGTGCTAAAAAAGAATAGGTGACAGAAATAGCCGGTTGAAGCCGACACGCAATATCTTGGATGATTGTATGACTTAGGCATTGCATGTAGCATGGATAACCATAGTTCAGAGATATAACATTTATGGGGGGGAGGCTTGAGGTAGAAGGGGAGGGTGAAGTTACCATTCAGTAGCACCTCCTCGGCTACGTGTTTGAATATATTATATTCCAATTCCTGAGGATAGTATTTATAATCTTGTAAGCTCGTTATTAAATGAACAATTACACTTGCATTTGGAAGGTTACAATGCGAGACTCGGACAGTGGGTATTTGGCTTTACGCCCCAGTAGTGTACCTCGGAACTACCAAGGATTACGAACCCTGCATATTACCAGATTATAATTAGTCCTGTAAATCTATTATTAAATTTACTATAAACATAATAAAGCGATTCAGGTATTATCTACACACATCACTGACACCCATATACTGATCCTTTTTGATCAGAAAAGCTAATACGGTGATAACATGCTTGACTTTAACTCAGGAGGCTGGAGTTTAAATCCTGGATGGATGACCTATTGTTATTACTTTATGTAATTTTTGTTTGTATTCTCTATAAACAAATTATGGTGAAGTTACTTAAATGTTACACGTATCATTTTGTGTTATTAGAGTAGCTAGTAAAATTTGCAGATAGTTCAAATACTCGGCCAGTAAATAATTGACATCTTACCCACCTGCTTTCAAGGAATGTAGAACTCAGAATGTACACACAAAAAAATATTTAAAGATTATTATCCATGTGTGTGAAACATGGTATCTTACCTTACACGAATAAAATAAATTTAGGGTGTTCGAAAACAAGGTGCTTAGCAAGATATTTGGTCTAAAAGGGGATGAAGATATTGAAAAGTGGAGGAGGTAACATAATGATGAGTTACATACCTAACTTTCATCACAATACATTGTTGAGTAATCAAATCTCACAGATTATGGTATGCAGGACATGTAGCGCGAATAGGAGATTCTAGCAAATTATAAAAGCTTAAGGTAATAAATACCATCCATAAAGTAATTTCAGTTCTTTGACTCAAAGACAATAATTATTTCTTTAACGACGTGGTTTTGTAGTCTAGTAGAAGCAAATATTATTTTTGGTACCACACAAAAGTTACTAGAAGGAATTCTGTTCTCATAACGTTTTTTTTAGGTGGTGTCTGAATTTGTGCTTGGCCAAAAATGGCTACTTAGAAATCCCCCCACCCCCTCCCTTTCCACAATGGATACAATGCTGAACATAAATTTCTACACGCAGATTAATTATGATCCTCTTTGTGTGTGCGGCCATTGGATATGGTTTTAGGGGGCACTACTCGTGTGTAGAGGGGTGGGTGTGAAGGGCAAGGGGATGGGTAGTGGTTAAAACAATGCACGGAACACATTCACACAGCCCTTTGTGCTATCTCATTGTTTTTTATGTTGAGAGCGGCCGATATTAGTCACATTTCAAAAAAAGTAGAGATTCAAATATTCGCCAGTAGTTGCTTCAGGCAGTTAAATCACCAGATGGTATTGGCTGATTTTTATTTATTTTTCACACAAAATAATGTTACAATTAATTAAAAACATCAATTATATTTAACTTTCAACGAATAAATTATTAAATATTGATAAGCTATAAAATAATTATCAATATTTTATAAATATAATAACACACTTTATTTTCAATCTTTAATTTTTTTTCCAAATAAACATATTTACATTTTTTAAATACCTACATATTATAAAGAGTAAATAAACAATATTTTATCAAATCATTATATTGGGTAAATAAATATTTTCCATGAAATTGAAAAGGGGGCGGGGGGCTTTACAGAATTTTCGCCGTTGATTTGTTTATTTGCAAAACGATAGTTCAATAAGCTACTACACACGAACAAAAGTAATAATAATTTATACAAATAGAACAAAAATAAAAAAGTCAAATTTCCTGTAATTTTTGGGACACACATCCGAGTAAATTTTATTTAGTCAAAACTAATTCAATAATCCAGCATATTGATGTACCGTGTGTTTGAGTTCATCACTAATATTGAAGATAAAACAAATAACAATTAAATAATGAGCGGATGACTATATTCAAATTATCACAGTCAATCTCAATTTATTCTACATCACTTGTCGCAAGGTTAATAATTTTAGCAAGTATACATATATAACTTTATTGCTTTAAAAAGACTAAATTCAACTCACTCACATCAGCAGGCCAATAGAAAATAGCATCAGTTTCGTTATTGTCTGGTTTGCTGGTAAAGGGGAGGTCGGTGTAGGTAGTTTTTTTTACAACGAAATGGTTTTCCACTCACTCATTCCTCGAATTAGCGTATGCTTCCTCTAGATCTTACCTTCCTCTTCCCTACTCTATTAATGACAATTTTTGGTTATCAAGGTTGGGTAGTAAGACTATGAGGTAGTAACTTCAACTCTTTAAAACATAAAACCCACCTCGGTGGCGTAGTTGGCTAACGCGATAGTCGTGTTTAGCTCAACTGCTGAGGACGGGGAGCTCGAGGTTCGAATCTCGGTCGGGTGAACTGAGGGTGGTTTTTCCTAAATGGTTTTCCACTATCCCTCCACGCTAATGCGGGTTCACTTCCTCTAATTAAACCTTCCCAATTCCTAATCCATTAGAGTAATTAGTACTTAAAGTGTATAACCCGAACGGGTAGTAAGACGTGATGCTAAATATTATTTAAAACATAAATTATGTGATGTATAAACATAGCTCATCAAGGTGGTGATGTAAGGGGACGCCAGAAAAGGTATTTTTGTTGTTGTAGTTTTTATAGTAAACATTTTTTTTTTGGTCAAAATAAATCAAACAATTTTTCAATAGAAACACAGTTTAATTTTATTCATATGGTAATATCATCAGTTCTTGAATATTTGTCAAGGGTGCCATGGAGTTTAATAATAACTTTTTCTATTCATTTAAAAAAAGTTATCATCTCGCTAAGCTAACGACGGATATTTAAGAATGGTTGATATCACAATGTGTAGAAAATTATACTCTATGTTAGTACTGAAGCAATATTTTATTTATCTTAGACAGAAAAATATTTTCCCATAAAAACTAAAAAAAGCCTTTTCTTGCATTCCCTACATCCCCTCCTTAATATAAGTTAATTTGAGCGATATACCTTATGAAAAAATATTTTAAACATAATACAAATATCAAACTATAATATTTATGTTGTTTTTGATTTATAAAAAGTATATAAATATTAAAAAAAATTCTTATTCTGTTTGTCGACTTTAATTGAAACACGCATTTAATTCTTCCCTCCCATTCTTATACCCTATTTCAAATATAAAGTTCCTTGCCCCTTGTTAGAACATTCTTGTGTTCATGGATATAAAAAAGAAAAAGAAATAATTTTACTATCTCCCTCTCTGTTTCTACTTCGTTTCCTGTTTTATTATGTGTTCCAGATCGCCTCAGACACAGGAATTCTTTATTCTCTTGAATACATCCGGAACCTGCTGCAATGTTGAACATTCTTTCTGTGATGAAGAGGTAAAAAATATATGTATAAATATAAACACACAAAAAATAGAACTCAAAAAAAGAAAGAGATAAACGCCTATTAACTTACATGAGTTATTCGGTTACATCCCCCGGAATAAAAAAATATACATTATTACTAACCTTGCTTCCGCAATATTTTTTATCTCATCTTAATAAGGTTTTTATTCCAAAACAAGAAATTGAAACAAATTTTGGGCTTCGTTTTAATTATATTTCACCTGTAAATTAGGTACATCTCCTACACTGTTTATCTAACGAGCCCCCTGGCTACTAACCTAGTGGTCCCGGGTTCGATTCCCGGGTAGTATTGAGGGATTTTTCTCGAAAGGGGAAATAATTCCCTTGATCAGCCGGGTTTGGTTAATTAGGCTAAATTTAGGTTAAGATCCTCATTGGGCTTACCCCATCATAAGTACTTCAATCATCCCCTCGCCTTTTCAGTACAAGAAAATACTCCCCACGAAAAAAAACCAAACTATTATTACATTCAGGGGTCCCCTGGGCAAGGGTACATTAATAATAGCTAATTTATTCCTCAAACTGAGATACAAATTAATGTATCCCGGATAATAAATTATTATTATTATTTATATGTGCTCTTTTTGTTGTGTGTTTACAATATAAGCACTTGAAAGATTGCAAATAAACTTGATTAAATTTTATAATAACTTATATAAATCTATGTTGTTTAGTGAGATCTATTTCCACGTTTAAAATTCTATGAGGATAATAACATGGATGTGTGCTTTGCTACATCATTGTAGGAACTTATGGGTGCGCATCATTGCTTGATTTTATTTTAAAGCCCCCAATTAATATTTTCATAACTTACACTCAATTTTTCTTTTCTCCACCCATTTTACTATCCATACTGCCTTTAGGCAGTTTAATTATGTTAATGAAGTAGAGATGTGGAAGGTAGAGTTCAAACAAATGGTATGGTGTACTGCACCGCCTTTTGCGCTCATTTATTTTAATATAGAGATATTTAATAAAAACATGTAAGGTTTTCGAAACGAAATCATACAAATAGTTGCATAAAAACTGCCCTAAGGATCATAAATAGTAAATATACACTTTTGCAAAAAAAAAAAATATATATATTGAGAAAAGAGGAACATCTCTTTCCAATGAAGAACATAAGAGTTAATTTCAATATTATTGTCAGATCTCCATAAAATATATAGGCTTGTATTTAATAATTATAGCTCAGAAATCTGGTTTTATAAAAATATTTTATAAATAAAATATTTTAATATTTAATAGTACTATGACTTTGGAATCATAACTTATTTTGTATCTCAAATAGTTGCGGAGATATAATCAAAATTGAACATTTTCGCTTCTGTAAAATACCATAAAAAGTCATTTTCATAGGAAAACTATAGTTTTCATTTTGTTTGTAATGCTAAAGAGTGCTTAGATACGAAACTAAAATTGTTATAGCATATCTTGAGAAAATCTATTATTTCTCTTTTTGCCCTTCTGTAAACTACCCTTCATTTTAGAGTTAGATATATATAATTCCAAAAAATTATCGGGAGAACCTTATGAAAACCATAGATATAAAGTTTTAGCCTGACTGCTGAAATGACTTCGGCTCTAGTTCGATATACAGACATACAATATCACGAAACTAACTTTTTTTTGTTTCAGAGGGTCATGAAACGACGATATTTATCAAATTTTTGATTTATATTTTTTTGATGTTCACACTAGGCTACCTCTCTCTTCCAGGGTTTGGGAGAAAGTAAAAGTAATATGAAATTTTATGGTGGGAGAATGGAGAACACAAGGGAACAAACTATGTACATCCAACCGGGATTTGAACTCCAACCTTCCCATCACTGGTGAAACAGTACAGATGAGGCTGACGCCTTAGCCACCTTAACCAACGATTAGGGCATTGGTGTCCTAGTGTCACTGCTTGAATAAATGCGTATATGCTTTTAATATATTGGACGATTGGAAATGCCACCTTGGGTGCGTTAAGCTGTACATAAACAAAGATTCGTTTGATTAGTTTTCAAACACATTTTATTTTCAAGATGTTGTATTGGTTGCATACGTCTACTCGAGTTTGTTTTCAAGAGCGGCTAGAGTTATATATAACCCTTTAATTCGTGGCCTATTTTATCCCAAAAGGGGGTATATTAATTACGTGGCACCTGATTGTTGTGTATGCCCTAAAGAAAAACTGGAATAAATAGCTACAAGACCACAAACTAGAAACTAGATAATAGGCCCTACTTACATATGTTGTTTACTATTTATAGCGGTAAATACAGGGTGGCCCATGGAAAAGTATCCCGCCTCCTATATCCAGCAGGTACCTCACTTTGAATTGATGGAGGTCATTCCCCTTCCACCCATATTGTGGCATGAATAATGACGAGTCAATAAAGCTTTAGACAAGCAGTTCACTTGCTCATTCTTCATGTCACAATATGGGTGGAAGGGGAATGACCTCCTCCAATTCAGAGTGAGGCGCCTGCTGGATATAGGAGGCGGGCTACTTTTCCATGGGCCACCCTGTACATTAATGAGTTAATAAAATGTACCTTAGACCTAATTTTATCAATATAAACTAGCTCATAAATTTACTTAAATATAAAATGATTGTGTAAGAATATAGACAGTGTTTTTTTTAAGTTGGCCCAACGAGATATCTTTAAAAACGCATTTAAGGAGCACAATATTTCATACAAAGTTGTTTGGTTTTGAGACGTTGATAAAATGACATAATTTATTTTTTATTTAGTAGACGTCTTCAAGGTTATCTCAAGGTAAACTATTGTTTTTCAAATGTGATCCTGTATTTTTGTTAAAATTAAATAACAAGCGACTTTTGTCTGAAATACTTTTTTTCGTATTGTATTTTTGATTATATATAATGAAGTAAAGAAATACGTATGATTTATAAAAAAATGTTCTTATTCTTTTTATTGCCTACTCGTAACTTTAGAGTGTAAGCAAATACGAGAAAAACGCTCTCACAAACAATAAACAAACTTTGTTCATAAGATTAGAAACGTTAAATTACAACAATTGTTCTAAATGATGACATCATTCTTCGATACACTTTCCAAATAGCTTTATCAAAAAATTATGAGTATTTAATAGAGTTTCTCGATGAATACCTCTGCAAGTAATTCTAATGCGTTCCATAATGTTTTCAGGGGTTGTCGGTACTTCATGGCTTACTCTTTTTTCAGGTAGCCCCGTGATAGAAAAATTGCTGGTATTAAATCTGGTGATATAGCAGACCAACTATTTGGACCACCTCTACCGATCCAACGGCCATCGTAATTCCGATCCAATAGTTATAATGCAATTCTGGAATAATGGGCAGGGGCACTATCATGCTGAAACCGCATGTTCTGCCTTTCTTGTAGGTTTAACAGCGATGACAGTCCTTGATCTAGAAAGGTTCTCTATTTATCTCCATTCAATATACCGTCAATAAAAAAGAGACCAATCAATTTGTCTTCTTTGAATCCTCATCAAAGTTTCACAGTCCAAGGGCGGTGTCTTCCAACTTGGCACAACCACCGTGGTTTTTCTACACTCCAATAATCCATGCTGTTTCGGTTAACTTCTCCATGATTCGTAGAGCTCGATTCACCAGAGAATATACTTTAAGAAAAGAGTTTCTATTCATTCTTACTTGTTCACTTGCCCATTGGCAGAATGCCACTCGATTGAGAAAATCTTCTTCATGAAACGCTTGATAAAACGACACGTGGTAAGGATAAAATTCATTATTCCTCAATATTTTGAGCACACTACTCTTGGTTATTCCTAAATCACTAGAAATCGCATGACGACCTAAATGAGGATTATTTTGTTGTTTATGATGTAGATTATGTAGTTATATATATATGTGTGTGTATATAAACAACAAACACATTTGTGTGCATATAACTACATACATATATGCATATAAATATAATTGTAATGTATACACATATATATATACAGTATGTACTCCATTTGCATTTAGTGTATATATTTTTCTAGTATAGACATTGATTTTAGCAGGACATAATTTAATAAATTAAAGAATCGTTCCAATTTTGCACAATTATTTTTTGTCCTGCTAGAGATATTGACAAGTCAACATTTATTATATGATTTGGGCCTAAATGATGACTAAACATACCAGTTACGCGTATTATTGACATTTTCTTTATGTCTACATATTTACAGAATATTATATGAATAATTAATGAAACTCGGTTTGTATTGAATATCGTTCCCCCCCTATCTCTATCACTCTCTCTCTCTCTCTCTCTCTCTCTCTCTCTCTCTATATATATATATATATATAGTGTGTGTATTATTAACCTAGAGCAATGGTGGGGAATTTTTTGAGATTGGAAACCCGCATGTCACTTTGCCGATTCCTCACTTCATGTACTACCATATATTTCGCCAAAGTTATAAGGAAGTTCTTAACCTTAACATAAGTTGATGTTTTATTAGTAACATATAAATGATCGAGTGGTTTTTAAGTTTACTTTTTTCCTTTTTACTCAACGAAGACATATTTAAATTGTTTCTTTCTCATATCAAGTGAAAGTGTTGTGATCGTGGAATAATCTATTTCGAGATTATGACGAATCTTTATTTTTTACGTGAACACGTACCAAAAAATGGGAATTTTACAATTCTATCCATCCTGAGTTTGTATTTCTATCTGTTTTCAGGAACGGATCTGAAACTGTTAGATTGATTTTGTTCAAACTTCAAATCTAGATTTTATAGGTTTATTAGTTCTGGAAGTTTTTATGATTTTTCCTCTAGCCTTCAAATTAAAGGTAGTTTACTAATGAATGATTATTTTGAATTCAATTTTTTTCGAAAATGGCTCCAAAGATTTTGATTAAATGCATATCTTAGATTGGTTTGACATGCTCAATAGCACCGTATCATTAGTTTTTGATCAAAAATTAGTTTAAGGATGGTTGACTAATGGTACCTTTTTGAAAATTAAAAATATTTCTTAAATATCTCTAACGATTTTGTTTAATATGTATATCTGGTGATAGTGTGGTATGACAAATAACACCATATAGGGTGGACCGGGACGAATTGGTCCCCCCAAGAGAAAAATATTTTTTAAGGAAATATAGTATTTAATTAATATACATCAATATTTTTCTGAGGATATCTAATGGCTTTTTATATTTATAAAATTTAATTTGGTGAATCAAAATTTAATTTTAGTTTAACTTAATTTTTTGTTAAGGCCTACAGACAGCAGAGTTAGTACTTTACCCCAGAGGGGGTGGTGGTGTAAAGTGGTCCCTGTTTGTAAATTACTCGTTTAATTTTTGTCGTACTCCAGATTTGTTAAATAGTCTTTTAGGAGCGCTTCCGAGCCATTCTGGATTAATATAAACACATATAACTTAATATTTCAGCCTACACTTTTTTAACCATGCTTGGGGTAAAGTGGTCTTCTATATATTTGAAAGGGGCCACATTTCCTCAACTGTTGATTTTAAAAACACAATGGCATCTCATAAAGTGGCCATGTTGTGTTTACAAATTAATATTACCAATCTTATTATTACAGTCTGTGTGTTACAGAAAATTTGTTAAAGAATAATTTCACCTATAACCTTGAACATAAGATTATATTAAGAAATATATTCACCTTCCAATGCTTGTAAAACATGATTTCTTTATTTATCTGCAACAAATATGTAGTAACCGCCATACGAGCCAAGTAACAACTACATAGAGGTATAATGATCAAGTTCCCAAAACCATTACCGAAACTAAACAAGGGTAACAATTATGCCCTGAGGAGCCACTATGGACGA
This sequence comes from Timema poppense, assembly GCA_902141375.1. Classification (NCBI taxonomy): domain Eukaryota; kingdom Metazoa; phylum Arthropoda; class Insecta; order Phasmatodea; family Timematidae; genus Timema; species Timema poppense. The sequence goes on along the minus strand of CABFOV010004436.1, from coordinate 32,531 downwards.
GTCTCCTCTACTTGTTTTGGGGATAAAAACTCATTTATGGGTAGTTTACTGAAGACTAATTTTTCAAAAACTTGAAATATTTTACAAATTACTTTAACGATTTGTTTCCAAATGAGTATCTTGGGAATGTTTTAAATTACAATTGACAATGTATACGTGTTTAATGTTTATACTTATATGAGTAGTTTAATGTTTATACTTATATGAGTAGTTTAATGTTTATACTTATATGAGTAGTTCAATGATGACTCATTTTTCAAAAGTGGAAACATTTAAAAGATATCCATATCGATTTGGTTCCAAATAGGTGTCTTTGTAGTGTTTGACATTACAAATACTCCTATATACATGGTTTTGGGGAAAATTCGATAAAGGGTTGATTTTTAATGGGTAATTTTAAAAATCTGATTACTTTTTTAAATGCCTCAAACAATTTTGCTTAAGATATACCTGGAGAGTGTTTGACATGAACACGAAAAAGATATATACTTGTTTTTTAGGGAAAACTCAGTTATGGTTAGTTTACCGATAACCTTTTTTAAATTTGAATATATTAAAAAATAGTTTTATTGATTTGGTTCAAAATGAGTACCTGTTAAGTTGTTTATATTATAAATAGTCATATAATTTTGATTTTTCTAAAAAAAAATTATATAAGAGTAGTAAACAATAACTGATTTTGGTAAAATTTGATTTTTTGAAAGTCGCATTAACGATTTGGTTCAAAATGATATCGGGGAATATTTTAAAATATCAATAATAACATATTTTTCTTCATATAAAATCATTTATTTTAAGGGTAATTTACTAAGAACAAATTATATAAAATTTAATTTTGATTTAAATTGACCTTGACTATTGCAATATAGGATAAGTTTTTTATGGTAAATAAGAATACTTTTTATTTTTACAAATAAACCAATTACCTACAAATAATACATTTTTAGCATTTGAATTTTGGTAATTATATTTGAACAATTTGATTTAAAATGTATATATAAAAAGTGTTTATTGTGATAAACATTAATATCTGTTTGTTTTAAAGAGGAAAACACAATTAAGTGTAGTTTACTAAAAACCTATGTTTTAAAATTATCTTCGAAGCTATCTATATACACAACATGTTGGATTTTGTGTTGTTGTGTCGTAACATTTATTTATAAATTTATCACATGCTCTTAGAGGAACTCTTTTTTAAAAAGGTATATATAAATCATAAAAAATTGACATTTTAAGGTTAAACTGTAGCTCTTATGGACTGTACAAACATGTTAAAAAATATACATAAGTATGTATTAAGCATTATATAATCTAATAGAAAATCACTCTAGAATGAGGCTATACAAATTAACATCTCGGCAGTTAAAAAAACATTACATTTTACTATATTGTAGGAATATAATTTGAGTTTTATAATGTATCATTTTTAACGATGAAGAGAAGTAATTGACAGAATAAATGATAGGACTGCACTGAACGCCTCAAAAGACCACATGCGGTACAAAAACTGCAGATACCTCATCCCTGAACTAAAGAAAAAAGTACTGCTTATTCTTAAAAGCCTCCATTTTGTTGTTAGCGTCTCATTAAATAAAACTCTTATTTTATATTAAGTTTCATATTTTTTTTATCTTTGTCCTTATTAATTGTGTGCTCTCTTTTTGTCTAAGAGATGAGTAATGGGATAAATGAGAGCCACTGATCAAGAGAATTTTAAAATATACTTTTTAAAGCCAAATGAAAAGAAAGAGAGAAAAACTATTTTAAAATATTCAAGTCCCCTAAGGATAAATGCTTTAGAAGATTATTATAAGAACGGTCTATTAATTAGATATAATTCTGAACCTATATTTTTCATAGCGATCCTTAATTTAGTGTTTAGTTTAGCATAGTGTTAATTATTTGGAAAATCTAAAAAATAATGTGGGGATTCATCAATTATACATACATTTTAAAAAGGTCTATGATTCAGTTAAAAGAAATGAATTATGTGAAATTTTAGTTATATATGAGAAACTCAAATTATTTTTTAAGCTAATTGAGGTATGTTTGACTAATACGCGTGGTTGGGTACCATTTGGATGTCACTTATCAAATAATAGACAAATAATGGACCCGAAAAAGATAGGATGTAATGTGGTGGACTGGATAGAAATAGCTCAATATAAGCAAGGTGGCATACTTTTGTAAGTGCGGCTATGAACTTTCGAGTTCCTAATGCCATTAAGTAAGTAAGCGATCTTTAATTTACTATGGTATATTTAACTAATATTTATTCCGGTCATTGCCAGGGAACTTGTGCTCATTTGAAATAATAAAATAGCCTCATTATTAATATAAGATGACTTTAAAATAATTAAATGAAACAATAGACTAATATAGAGACATATGGAATAAACTAGGATCATAGTTTCCCAAAGAGCATCATGGTTCACCAAGCTATAAGTTGTTTATTTTAATTATTATGTTACTCCTGTATAGGCGATGATTTATTTTACCTTAATATTTAGCCATGCAAAAAGCAGTGCTACGGCTCTCCTTTAAAATAATCTTTATTTTCTGTTTTTAACTCTTAGGTTTTTTCATCTGTTTCTACAAAATTAAAACTGTATAACACATCTACATTTTATGTTTTCCCCCACTAAATATAGTGTTTTACATTAATTGTATCAATTTGAACTCTATATTTTCCTATTTTCCTATTTTGAAATTCCATTTATTCAGACATCATTAGGATATCCGGGCATCACATGCCAAATTTCAATTTTATTTTACAATGATAAAATTTTTCTATTGGCTTAGAAAATATTGAGACCCCTTTTCTTGGAACCAATTATGAACTTTCAAAAATCAAGTATTTTTAGATTTTAATTATTTATGGCAGTCGTTATAATGGCTTGCAAGTATTTTCATTTTCTACCACACTTGGAAAACATTTTCATATTAGTTTTTCGAAAGTCTTAGCTCTCATTCAACCCAGCTCTTAACTTTAAATTAAAAAAATTAATCCTTTATAGTTTTCTATTTATCTGTCAAATTTCTATTCTCTATCTTACTAAAAGTGTTCTATTCTATATATAAATTTATTCTCGATACCTACTTTTCGATTTCAAATTAAAAAATATTGGGATCTTGATGTGGTCTTTTTGCCATTCTGCCAAATTTTAATTTTTATATCACTTATAAATGGTTTATTATTTTAATTACGTAAATTTCCATCTTCGACTATTTCTCATATCTCCATTTTGAATTTTAGCCTAAATGTTCAACCTGTTCTAGTTATTTGGGTTTGACATTTTACATTTAATAAAAAGTATCAATTTTCTACTGTACCGATCGAAAAGTTTTTTTTTTTAGTTTCGTAAATTTTGAGGGAAACCTCTTTCTATTTTAGGCTCCTCCATTTTTAAATTTTAGAATGCTCAGATCTTTATTATGGTTTGGGGTGTTACACCTGCCTGGCAAATTTAAATCTTCTACCGCACTGATATGTAATCTATCCCGCTATATTTGGCAATTTGGAACCATTCTTTCCCCATTTTACCGTCTCCCACTTAAAAAAGATAAAATATTTGACACTAATTATGTTGTTTGGAGTGTTCCCTATACATTTCCAACAAATTTAATTTTTTACCTTCCTTAAAGGGTTAAAAAAATTGCAAGCGTCCCATTGCCTCCCCTACCTTTGGTTTTGGTACCAAATAAGGATAAGTAGATTATATGTTTGGAAAACCAATAATGAAATCTTGTTTACCGGCCTTTAAAACCCCCTGATGTATAATTTATTGAAAACTAACGGAAAATAACAACTTTCGAAATTTTTGATACCATCTAGGTAATGATTTAGTGTAATCTAACTGAAATTTGGAAAGAAAAAAAAAGAGACAGAAGGGTTGTGCTTAGCAATGTTATAAGCCCCTGGAAATCAAATTTCAGTGCAATCGGATGAACTTGACTTTTTGGCCCATAATATAATCAAGGGAAATTTTTGTGGCCACATATTCAGCTCATTTTTGAATTTTTCAGATTTATGATTTTCCCCATCATTTTCTGATTCACAGAAAACTTGACAATCTCAGCATTGATTTTGTACTATAGATACGTTCTAGTTCTAAGAAATTATTAAATGCATTATTTATTCGTAGCATTTTTTGTTGTTGTAAAATTTTATCCTAAGGTAGTTCCGCTAGCTACTGCCTTGAAATAGTTTCTAAAATTACTGTTAGTTCCATCAGTTAGGGCTAATATGTAAGTACTAATATACACGTTCACATGGATCCTTTGAACTATCATTTATACCTTTTCACTCTATTTCTCTCTACAATTTGTTATAGGAGCATATCGAATCTTCTACCTTCTAGTTGATTCGGTTACCATGTCTTGATTACACACTCACCGTCATATCTTCTCTGGGTGAAGGGTGCTAACACGTGATATTATATCGGTAGGGTAGATACTACCCCCCTAGAGCAATATAACGAACAATAACACTTCTAAGAGCCATGCAAACAATGGGATCAGAATGATAACCTTGACCATCAACCACAAAATTAAACACCTTCCAAGACTTGTGAAATCAGTATGGTCAGAAGATATATGCCAACATTAGGCCTGGTACGGTCCACCTTGATGATCAACCACAAAATAATACATGTTCAAATATATATGTGCCAAAATTAAAGCTAGAACGAGAAAATTGATCATAATTTATATTGGCTGTAAATTTCTCAATTAAAAACACAAATATATCAGCGAGTACACTGACTATGTTTTTTTCCGGAAACTGGGAGGCTGTGATCAAATTGCAGTGACAAGTACTTAGACGTAGAGCAAGGAATATGAAAAGAAAATACTTTAAGAATGTTAACAACGATTATTGAGTAGTTCACTAGGCTATAAAATAATAACTCTTTCATAACATTATTGACTAACATCGACTTAATTTATATAGCTTGAGTGAACAATATGTAGAAGGGAAATATAAAACTAGCTCATGTGCAGAGTGATAAACTCAGCTTAGATATTATAACCTCGGGTCTACCGAGTGAAAGTTAACCACAATAACCACAGGGCTAGCTAGACCCTGACTGTCGAGCTAAAAAGTACTTCAAAAGTAGGCCATCTTATCCTTCCCAACAGCTTGACCAAAAGAACGCGCGCGATGGAAAACCCGCCTTTATAACGAGACTCTGTGAATGTTCCTGTTCTCCTGGTAGTCAACTTTATTCGAGCCCTGGGGAGGAAGGGTTTTTATCACTTGCTCGCAGAAGCGGGGAGAAAGAATAAGGTCATCTCTCTTTCAACCTAAAGGGATGAGAGCCTTAAGGGTTGTTCCAATGCCAAGGAGAGAGGAGACATAATATTTTCAAGGATGAGCTCAATACAATCTCCTTTTACACTGCTACTCTTTTTTTTTACTGCATGTTCGCGCCATCTGAAGCTTACACTAGCTAATCTAAGGGAACCGGGGCAAGAAGGTGTCTAGTAAATATTGCACTGGCATATAAAAGAGGACGAACAAAAACTAATAGACAAATCCTACCCTTCAGTTCACCCAGACGGGATTTAACGCCAGTCGGGGTCAGGGTTGTGGAACACTTTGGTGGCCTCTATGAAATCTAATAGACTATTTAGTTACCTTTTGACCTAGTTCTGTGGGAAAAATGTTAAGGGTGGTTATATTTAACGATAACGTGGCCTCGTTTCTTGGGCACTCTGGTTAGGGACTAATATTTAACGATCACGTCACCTTGTTCTGTGGGAAATATGGTTAAGGTGTTATTACTTAACTACCACGTGACCTCTTACTGAGGGCAATATGGTTATGGACTTCTTGTTTAACGATCACGTGGCCTCGTTCTTTGGACATTATGGTTATGGTTTAGTATGTAACGATCACGTTACCTCCTTTTGTAGGAACTATGGTTAATGTTTCATTATTTAACGATCACGTGGCTTCATAATGGGGGTAAGATGGTTAGGATACTATTATTTAACAATCTTTTGAGGGTACGATAGTTAAAGAGTTATTATTTAACGATGACATGACATTATGTTGTAAACAAGATGGTTAATGGCCTATCATTTATCGATCACGTGGCCTCGTTTTGTGCGCAAGGTGGTTAAGGTGTTATTATTTAAAGTGCATCACAAATACCTTAGAAACTTTTGGGCTCAAAACCCAGTGAGAATAAAATTTAATTTAGTCGTCACGTGCACTCTCATGTGCTAATAATCCTTGGTCGACAGCCTTAACATTAATAACTTAATTTGTGTAATATTCAGAACATATTACTAAACGTTAATAAATAATAAATAGCTTGATTGACATGATCCTGAGTAATGTGGTTTTAAAACCATATTTAGGTGTGCATTAATATGTTTGGTGGCTATTGATGGGAAAGATTCAGGTCTCTTTCGCAGATTTAGGGCCAATTGTCTAGCCTTCAATACCTTATAGGTTATCTATTTTTCTCTTATGTAAATACTAATAAAATCAATTAAATTAATTCCTTCTCATCGTATTACTTAGATATATTATTTCACACATGTTCGAAACCTTAGCACAGTCTGTAAAGCTTTTGTACCCCAAGCTAAGGGTCCCTGGTTTGAATTCCAGCCCTTACGAAAAAAAATTACCTTTGGTGAAATTAAGGTTTCCTCTTCTACATTGGTAAATTGGAGACCCGAGGTACTGGGTAATGTGTATGTTAGTTTGTAAGCCTTTTACTGATACAATTTGTTTCATAAAGTGCACTCTAAATATCCTAAAATGGAGTAAATAAATAAACATAATAATATAAAAATAACAATACTTGTTAGACATTCGATTGAAAAAATTAAATATTGGTGAGTGTACCGCTAATGACGTCACTCATAATTTATTGTTTCATGGACATTACAAAGTCGGTTTTCAAATCTCAGCTGTGTGTAATAGTTTTTTCCTAAATAGATTTCTACTGTTCTTTTAAGCAAATTCGATTATTATTATGATTATTTGATTCAATACTATATCTATAAACGACTTAATATTATGGTAAGTTATAATTTTAGGGAATTTGATGTCAGAATATATTTTTGTTCCTCTTTTTTAAAAAAAAAAGTATACTCTTTCTCCTGTTGCCAAATGAAATTCATTTCCCTAATCACACGAAGTAAATATAAAATCTGCGTGTTGGGTATTCCATTTATAATGTTATATTTTCATAACTATTAAATATATGTCGAAAACAAATACGGTAATCGAATTACATTATATTAGCAAATATCACTAGCACAATAATGTTTGAATCTCAACGACTGAGAAAATGTTGGAAATAAATTACTGTTAAATGATGTCGTTTTCCAAATAAATTGGCACGCACGCTTAAACACGCAATATAACTTTAAATATAAGCCCTTCACACGAAACAAATTTTTATTAAAAGTTTGAGATTCTCTTGATTACGGTTTTTAATTATGAACTAAAGCAACAACAAATATTTATTTTATATAATCGACGTGATTTAAAAAGAGGAGTTTGCTAATTAGAAAGTGCTGGTTCTGGTTACATGGCTGTAGCTCAGATTCCAAGAGTTTTAATTACCCAAGGCGTAGTACCCTCTAAAGGAATCAGTAAGTCGAAATATTGAACAAAATAAAAAAACGAGAGAAACAAAAAGTTAATCAAACTATTTCTGGGAAATAAAATATAGAAATTTATGTTTTGAAGCACATACAATCTGAAATGATTATATTATTGATTAGAGAAAAGTTATAGACACAGGAACATTCAATTCTGAACAAAAATCCTGATTTTACAAGTGTTTATTACATCAATACGTTAACAAATATGATCCATACAGACAGGGAAGATATGCGATGCGGACTATACGTCAAGCTCATCTACTTTGGTCTGACTGGTGATGGGAAGATTGAGGTTTGAATCCCGGGTGAATGTATTTATAACCACAGCTTTTCTCACCCTTTACCCCATTAAAGTAACTAAACGCCTGAATCGTTAGTATGACGGAAGTGCAAACAAATATTGACAGTGAGCTAGCTGGAGACAAATTAACTCAAGGTATACGTTTGGGTAGTAAATTGAACTGTTAAATTAGTTAGCAATTTCTAAATCTGATTAACGAGTTACTGTGGTTTCATACGTTAGACGAAAAAATAGCGCAGAACAGAAACGTAATCACGTGACGAGCTCTAAGCCAATCACAAGATTTCCACCTTATCGGCGTGAGCTGTTCCACTAAAGATCAACTCATCTCTACTTAGTCCGCTCTGCCCGAGATGTTCGGCACAGGGGAACCAATCAAATCTTAGAACCCACCATCTCAAATCAGTGCGCATGCGCTGTAGAGCTAACAGCAAGCAGACAGCTTAGTTGGCCGTTGTAAGGAGATTTGAAATAACCCATTGATGTAAAGCGTGTGTATCGATGTATTAAATTGTGCACAACACAGAGCTATAATTTTAAAACACACATATCGGGAGAATGATCTAAAATATATGTTTATCTGCGAGAAAATAAAATATTTTGATAATCAACTGTTTTAAATTTGCGTTGCAATGAATCATGGGTCAACAACATTCAGCGTGTGAATTGCTGCGTTACTGAGGCAAATTCTGTTTTCTATTTTCGACAAACGTGTGGATCAAGCTTAAGGGATTTTATTGGCTACTGTGTAGGGGTGACGTTTAGTGTCACATGACAGGATAGAGTGACCTTTTTTTTTTCTTAGATTTTTGGGGTGCAGCCATTGTTGAAACCACTGGCAGGAGTCGGAGAAGTTAGTTATTATTTAAATGGTATATATATATATATATATATATATTTTAATATAATAGTGTATATATATATATTATTATATTATAGTTATTTTTGGTAAGTCTATAAATTAGACTGAGCTGAAATTATAAATCTAATAATATAATAATTTAATATGTAAAATATAATTATTTGGACAAATTGGATCAGTTTGATAAGGAGGTCTTTGTAGTGGCATTGTATCTTTCAGAAGAAGGGGACCTTCTTTCAAATCGCATTAATTTAGTTTAAAAATCAAGAAGGAATTTGGGGACTAAATAAGTCCAGAACATAAAGTATTTTTTTGGGAATATCTCTGAAAATCTGGGACAAATGCTCACTTTAAACTAGGATGTCTAAAGATAAACAGACAAGAACAGTGTAACGTTTTGGAAAGTGCGTTCATAAAGAAAGGCATAAAAATAACTACAATAGCCCCATGGTTTCTTTGGTGCTGACTGACAGCTCACAGTTGACAGCTAAAAGCTTTGAAAAGTTACCAGGCCAAATTATGTATCCCTACGCCGAACCATATGCTCTGCAAAAACATGTGTTTAGCAGCTGTCACTTCTGATGGTCAAAATTTAGGTATTATACCTAAATGTTGACTGTCAGAAGTCAACTGTGATTTGTCAGTCAGCACCAAGGAATCCATGGGTCTACTGTATCTAGGGAGAACCTTACCATTTCACTTAGTTGAATCACATAAGAAATTAAAGGTACTCATAGAGTCCTTGAATATAATATTAAAATGAAATGTAAATATATCTGGCTTGCAGCAGACCCACCGTTAGTATCACATTCAAACACCAAGGACTTTAGTTTATATTTGAGTAATAAAATAGAACTAGAATCACTGCTATTGATGTATTCAAACTGATTTGACAATGTTATTAGGATGGTCATTATTTTTAAACACGAACTATATTGATTTTATTATTTCCATTTAAATGGTTGGAGATTTTTTACTGAAAAAGATTTAAAGAAAAACTTTCTTGAAAATGTCTCCAAAATTTCTCATCCACAGTGTGTATGAACTGTTTAAAATTACCGCAATTGTAGGGTCATTGATGATGATAGCACTTCTTGGTATCATAACACACACACACAAACACAATGCCGCAAAATTTAAATAAGCAATTTGTCACCAGTTTATGGCTGTGAGTACTCAATAAATAATCTATATGAACAAAAGATTAAAGACTCGTATACACACTCGTAAACTTCATATCCTTATAGCACTCAAGTGCTTATTAATTTATATTTTGGGTTCCGATAGGTCTAAGGCGTCATCCATAGCTACCATCCTTAAACAATAAAAGTTGATCCAGCCTTTACAGAAGGCTAAGAACTACGGACCTTAAGTATCAGGACACTGTGGACAGACCAATCTATTACTGTATAGTCGATCTCTTCTTAGAGACTGCGGACATTACGGAGACACAGTATGTAACCAGGGCCTAAGAACTTTCATTTCAAGTGTTACTATAGGCCCTATAAGTTTCTAGTCAAGGGTAGCTACGAGGGGTTTCTCAGTTTCTTGATAGGGACTGAGGCGGTGATAATAAAGAGGAAGACCTCCTTCCTTTATTCTGTTTCCTTAATGTCTCTAATTCATTCCGCCACAATACAGCATCAAGCATTTCCCTCCTCACTTCCTTGATTATATTAAAACTCGGCGCAAGGGAGACAAAGCATATGTTTGAATTAAAACTGCAGTGGAAATGAAAGGCTTCCCAATGAAAGGTAGATTAAATGAACATATAATATAGTGCTGACACTCAAACACCAGGCAATTTGAAATATTTCAAGCTACATATTTGGTTTTTTCCCCTCCTTCTGTGATCCACTAATCGTTAAGTTGGGGATGTAGGGAATGCGAGAAAAAGCCAGTTTTTTTTTTACAGTTTTTACAGCAAATTTTTTTGGGCCAAAATAAATAAAACTCCTAGATTATTGCAGCGATGGCTGCAAACTATTGCGCTAAAACATATTCTAAGCTTTTCATTGGGAACAGATCTATACAATAAGCCCTCTATCAACTTTCTAATTAAAAGTTTGCTCGTCAAAGACTATCAACTTTATATAGATGTTCAGGTTTTTAGTGTTTAATTTGAATTAAAACGTATATTTTTCCTCTTCATTTTAAAACGAGTCCTCTCCCAGGTCTCTCTCTCTCTCTCTCTCTCTCTCTCTCTCTCTCTATATATATATATATATATATATATGTCGCACCAAACCACGCAGGTTAGAATTGAGCTGTTATTAGTTTTAAACAAAGATAAAATTAATATTTAATTATCAGGTATACAATTATAAACGAATCATGGTTTCCATGGTGATGTAAACAAAGAATGAGCATACAGATGATCCACTGCTCACACAGAAGCAAAAGATAAAATATTCACTAGGAAAATTGAGTTTTTAGTTGTAGGTTACTATTTTTGCTGGCATCTTAGAACCCTAAACTTTAAAATCATTGTTCATTTATCAACAACAGTTGAGCCGTTTCCTCGTAATTTCTAATATCGGAAAAAGCCTTATCAAATTATAAATAAAAGTAGAGGCAAATATTTAAAGACAAATAAGAGGAAGGATAGAAATAAACAATAAAAAATAAAATATCATATTTTCACCTAATCGGTTTGTTTGGTAAATATACAAATAATTGCTTTAATATTTCTATTAATTTTGTCAAGCCGAACGGATGGTAAGACATGGTGCTAATAATAATAATAATAATAATAATAATAATAATAATAATAATTTTGTTGCAGAATACCACTAAAGTAAGAGTTAAGTTAGTATTATTTGTAAGAAGAAACCCGGTGTCCCGTCCACCCTGTCCTGTGAAGAAAATTAAACTTTTATGTTTGTACTATAACAATATTTGATTTATTTTGGCCAAAAAATGTTTTCTTTTATAAAAACTTCACGAACACTAACCTTTTCTCACGTCCCTTATATCCTCACCTTAAGGTTATCCAATATCCGTCCACACATTCACACTAACGGAGAAAGAACGTTATTTATTATTTGTTTTAATTTTTAAATATTTGAAATGCAATTTATAAACGGATTGATTATATCATAGCACGACTTAAATACTAATTTTATTCTAAAAAAAACATAATGCCTAATCACTTAACCATTCATTCATCAACGTGAAAGGGGAAGCTTCGATTACACCAATGGAAAATTCATCTACTCCAGGAATCGAACCCAAGCTCTTTAAAACAAGAGGCATACTTGCTACCGACTGAGCTAGGTTAAGACAAGAGTAGTGATGAGGTAGTTCAAATTTAGATATAGTGAGCCTAAAATTTGAGATGTAGAAATATTTAGATGAAGAAACTTCAGTAGACCCTAGCCGAGATTTGATCCATGATCTACACATCACTATGAAACCAGAGACGACGAGACTGATTACTTTTTCCACTTTAACGCCAGATTCGGGATCCTTAAAATTCATTTTTCTCTCTTCACAAAGGTTGTATTGTTCGCTCCAAAGGTCTGTGCCGTCAGGAAGACGTAAGTGAATTAAACATGGTGTGTAAAAAGGCCCTCTTGACATTCTCTTCTAGATGTAATCCCGAGAGACGAGGCGATCCGTCTTAACCTCCGCTTCCTGAACTCAGACGCCTACGTCTTGTCCGCGCCTCAAGATGGTAGCTGGAGATGTTGAGATGGATAGCAACCTCGCCACCCACCACGTTAATTGAAAATCAAGGTTGAGGGTTGTCTGTCTGGGACGTCCACCACTCCCCACTTACCTAAAAATAAAGCATCCTTCTCCCCACCTTTCCATGCAATCAGATCGACTTTCAGATCACGCCACTTACCATTGACATACTTCCAGCTAGCTCCCACAACTTGGCTTCGCATGGGTGATGAAAGAAAATTATTTTAAAACTATTAATAAGGCTCAAAGGTCCATTTGATTATGTATTAGCATAGCCTTATTGTGGGTTTTCACTATCTAGTTTTGCACGAGTGATGGCTATGAGGTTGTATTTAAGAAGAACATTTAAAAAACGATTAATAAGTCCTAAAGACTCATTTGAATCAATATTGGCATAGCCTTACTGTGGGATTTCATGAGATGATTTCGCATGGGTGATGAAAACGATAGTCATGGGGTTGTTTTTGATAACGCGATTTTTAAACTATTAACAAATCTCATTGGACTCTCTATTAAAATATCCTTCTTGTGGGCTTTCAGAACTTGAGGCCGTATGCCAGAACGAGGCTGAGTAAAAGCGAAGGGTGAGTGAAATGTTAGTAGCGTTGATTTGCAATTTAACAGAGTACGTTCGTGCAGACAGCCCAATAACAAGCAAACCAACTCTCATTTCACTTCTCATTCTCCCTTCACTTTTACGCATTATCGTTATTGCGTACGGCCTTTTGGTTTTGCGTGGGTGAAGAATTATAATTTTTTGAGGATGTACTTAAGGAGCTTAATAGACTATTAAAAAGGAATAAAGGCCCACATAACTAGAAGGTGATATAGCCTTACCATGGGTGCCCATGGTTTGATTTCGCCTAGGAGATGAAAGCTAGTCTTGCGAGGGTGGATTTAGGAAATATATTGTTAATCTATTAGCAAGACCCAAACGACCATTTAACATAATACTGAGATGTCTCTATCTGAAGCCTTTTTATTATTATCTTCTACCGCTCGTAAGAAAGGTCAGTTGGTTGATTCGTTTACATCCTGGTTAGCCAAACAGGCCAAGCAAGTATTTTACGCTACTACACCAGCAAACACTATGACTATCTAGAGTAGTAGGGTGTGTTGAATATTAAATAAATGTGTCAGTATTTATTTGAAGTCAGAATTGACAACTGAATTGTTGGAAGCCATCTTCCTTCTGACCCACAGTGCAAATGGCTACAACAAAATCACACCTCCCGAGTCAAGAATGACAACCACTTTTCTAACATTGATTGGTATGGGCATGCCAATAGAAATAAATATATTTAATTCTCCTTTTCAGATTGGAGTACTATATTTTGACGGTAGCTTGGTATATGTATATACATATATATATTAAAAATAACAATATACAGTGTTTATGATTTTTTTCTGCTTTACACCTTACTACCCGTCGGGACTTTTTTCATAGTTACACTAACGGTGTTAGGAATAAGAGATTTATAATTTATAGTAGATGCACATGAATCTACGTGGAAGGATAGTGGGGAACTCTTTAGGGAGAAAAACAAATTCGATGACCCTGACGGACTGACATACTCGTCACCGGCAAACCAAACTAGACGAGACTGATGCTTTAGTTTTCATGTTTGTTTTTTGTACTTTGAGAATCACAATGGAGGCAAGAATGTAAATGAATTGACAATCATATAATTATTTTCCAACTGACGAGGAAATGTTTCTTTTGTAATCTCCAGGCGCTCACATAAAATAAATGTAAAATAAAATCTTTCAACATTAATGATTTACATCATATTTATTCTCTTATACTTGATGCATTGGTGAATAGGTCAGAACAAGAGAGTCTTATAAAGGAGTGAGGAAAAGAAAAACGGATTGAAGCACTTTCGGAAAGATGTGGGTAAATATTTACTTTCATTCTTCGAAAACTAAGTCCCCATTATTCTTTCGAAAATCATTCCAACTTAAAATGTAGCTTCTGATGTATAGGGTTTTTGACACTGTTTGAGTGAGTGTGTTCACAAAGTCTGATCGATTTTCACGTTTCCGCCCTTTCCCTTTTTTTTTATTCTCCCTACTTCTACTTCGTGTGAATGGACTCGAGGAAAGGTTCCCTCTAAGGTGAAGAATAGCCTTAAATATAAGGAGAGAAAGAAATGATGGTGAGGGGGGAAGAATTGAGAAAAAAGAAGTAAAAGAAAGAGTGTGTTATATAAAAAAGAAAATACAACGTAAATATACGTGAGGGAGAAAAAAAAATGATGGATGGCCTAGAATGTGAAGGAGGTTTTGAGGTTTGCTATTTATAGCTCATGTTAGAGCTTTAAAACTGATGGATTGGTGGATTCGATACAAGACACTATCATCTATGGGATAAGAGAGGTTGTAGGGAGGTGGTAGGGAGGTGGTGGGGAGGTGAGTGAGCAAGAGTTGGATTTAACAAGTGGGAGATGTGTGGACCAAGAGGGACCAGTTAGACTTTATTTTAACTGACAGCAACTCATGGCCCGGGTCACAAATATCCACTATCTTGACGATAGTAAATGTAAAGTTTTAGTTTATCCCCTATCAGCATTTCATATCCCCGTTAGACCCATATTTTGAAAACTACAGATAAAACACGAGAGGAAGGACAGTTCAGAAAGTATATTTTACTGTTTTTATTTGGTTAGATTTACATATTTTGATATTTTATATCAAAGTGTGAACTACAGACTTGACGTATGTTTGTGAATATGGTATTTAAAAGTGTTTTTTGTAACTTTTGTATACATAGCTGTCAAATATTTCCCTTACCAATACGACACTTCTTAAAAAAAATCCACAAAGGTAGACACACTGATGAAAGTTATCTATCTTGTCTTTTTTTGGTTTTACAGGGGCAGGAAAAGTTGGGGTTTGAATTCCGATCTCTTCTGTCATTTAAATAGGCTTGAATTAACTTTAAACTTTAAATTATTCGCTTTGGTGAACACAAGGTCTAACGTGCTACTCTCATGATAGAATAAACTGCCGACGACGATAAAATCGAGATTTGAATCTCGGTCTGGTGTACCGAGGATGGTTTTTCCACAGTTTTTTTCACTCTACCTCCATGAAAATGCTGGTACATTTTAAATAAATATAACCTTCTTAATCTCTAAAGCTCTTAGCGTAAGCAGTACATCACCCGAACGTGCAGTAAGACGTGGTGCTAAAAATACCACTTTAACTTTCTCGTCCCTATAATATTAACATGTTTAAAGTGCGTGTATCTAAGACTGGAGGGGGTTGGAAGGGAAATATTTTTTTAGTTAATATAAAAGAGACATGTTTAACCAAATGAAATCTATTTGAAAACAATAAAACATTTCATGAAACTACTGTATTTAATGATGTGATAATATTTTTAAATAACTTTTTGTATTGAGGGAATTATAAGCTACTTTATATCCTACTTAATCTATCTCCTACCAACCACCTCGCACCCACCCTAAATGGCAAGGCGTGACCTGCATCAGTGATCACGTGGTCCAACGCTACACTCTTACAGTGGACTGTATTGCAAGAGACAAGGAGATCGTGGTTCGAATTCCGATTGAGTGTAGTGAGGATATTTTTTTCCTAAATAATTCCCCATTCTTTCTTCACATAAATTAAGGTATTTATCCTCTAAATTATATCTTACTCATCGCTACAACCACTGACTCACTTCGGTAGCCACGTGGTCTAACGCGCTACTCTCGCAGTAGACTATACCACTGATGACGGGGAGATTGAGGTTCTAATCTCGGTAGAGTGTACTGAGAGTGGTTTTCAAAATTATTTCCCCACTATACCTGTGCGCAAACGAAGGTACAATTCATATAAATATAACCTTCCTAATACTTAAAACCTTTAGCGTAATTGGTATATAGGCATATAACCCGAACAGTTAGTAGGACACGGTGCTAAAAAGAATCTACCACCATTATTGAAATCATGCATTTAGCCTAAGCGGCTAATAAAATGTTGCATACACCAAAAATAATAAAAAAATAAATAAAAACATCAAAAAATGAATAACACAATGATCCACGTGATTTCGAGCCAAAGTTTTTAACACATACGAGGGGAATATACGAGCAGTAAACGTGACAAGTAGAGAAGAAAAGCTCTAAGCAAGTGAAGATGTCTAACCCCTTCCCCTTCTTCAACGCATTCGAACCTTAGGAGTGGTGTCATCAAGCTCATATTTCCTCCCCCCTCGCCCCTTAAAGCTTCATTTCATCCCACAAACTCTCTCCCTACCCCACTAGTCCTACGTTCTTCCATCACACGTGAAGATATATATAAAGGACAAAGTGACCACTAGTTCATCATTCCATTTGACACGCCATTTCTGTGGGGCTTTGTTATCGATAAACCTCACAGAAAAAATATTTACATAGTTGACAAAACCATCCTAAAATGTTTTTCTCAATTCCATTTGTCATGCGCCTGATGGCATTTGAACAAAATATTTTTAAACGAAGACAAGTTTTAATCAAATTCCGCGAAGCTTCTGATAAGTATTCAAGAAAATATGTTGAAATAATTGTACAATGTGTAGAAAATGAAACTAAATATTTCTACTGAAGCAATATTTAATTTATTATGGCCAATTTTTTTTTTTTTGTCATCAGAATTGTAAAAAATACCAACCTTAGCTCTTGTTTATTTCCACCTCACCTTAACTTGTGCGCCTGATAAATAAAATTATTTTTAAAATAGCTAAAAGTAAATTTAAGAATGCCAACAAAAAATTAAATAGCATTCAAACAAAAATAATAAGATAATATCTTTTAGTTGCACTTGGTGGTCTTTGGGTAAAGAACACGGTGACAGTGGGTTCAAACAAAGTCGGGGCCAACAAATGTTTCATGAACGATAAAAATCCTTAGCACAACTTCCTCCAGAGGAGAAGTAAAGTCGTGAGTCCCATATCAATTGTGGAAATAGCTTTCCCGGCTAAATTTGTAAGCGCTCTTGGTCTAGTTCATAGAAATTCTGGTGTGCTTATATAATAAGTCGGTTTATAAAGTTCTCGTTAATTACCACAAACAAATAGAATACAATAATATTTTTTAAAAACATCCTCTTTGACTTAAGTAATCGATTGGGTGTAGCATCAACAGAGTCTAAGAGAGACAACTGCATTGATTAAATAAGTAGCAGAATAATTAAGAGAGAGAGAGGCGAGAAATAAGTGAATTGTGAATACGTTTAGAGTTAAAACTAATTATATGTTCATTCAGTGAGGAAAAAGGGGAACTTTGTTCGAATTGATTGATAAGGAGGGACAAACATTTTTAATAAGTGATCGAATTTTTTTTTGGTGGAGAGGGTTGATAAATAGCGAGAAAACATTATAATGCCCATAATCCTATCTAATATGAAATTTAAACTTCTAGGCTAACATTAGTAAATATAGACGAGCAAATTTACACCTGTGAATATTTTATTTACTAAGGCATAATTTAAACAAAAGATCAAAGTCGATTAAACGTATTCGTAGCGTAGAAACGTTTGGCAAAGTATGCATTCGTAGAACGGTACCCAGAAATTTATTTTACCATAGCTGGGGGCAAAATACCTTGAAATATGATGGCAAGGCTTTTTTTTCTTAACATTAAATTCTTTTATAAGCCATTTAAAATAGATTTTATAAACATAATTGGAGTTATTAAAAATATGAATTTTCTAAGTCCCCAATAAGCTATTAGCCTAGCTTTGGAGGGGGTACACAAAAAAATCTTATTAATATGTACAATACCCCTTCCCTTTAAGTACAATATTATGTTTGCGTGCAAAGCAGGGGAATGTGAAGGAATTTATTCTCAAGGAAGGGTGTGGTGTGAGGGTGAATTTTTTTTCATTAGCACTAGTCTATGTAGTGGGGATATCATTTAAATCCTATATTTAATTCTTAACCTTTTTAAAGCATACAATATTCTGATTAATAATAATAATATAAACTACATATAAGCTTATACAAATCTAACACATTATTTTCATAACATTACTAGAAGAAAAATATCCTCACAGAGCAGTAATTTTTATGTGAACATAAATTCTGAAGCTTCAAAACAACTAAATCAATAATTTTCATGGTTTTGAAATTTTCTGTTGTGGCCCTGGTGAGAAGAAATATTTTATTCGTTTTTGAAAGGCTATATCTATATTTATAACCAAATACTTTGGTCTCATAACTGCAACATTTCTCTTGAAATGTCACTGAAAATGTGGTGATATAATATTTTAATGAATATGTTATCGAATCATATAACTTAAAATATAAATTCTTTAATTCCATTGGGACAAGTTTTTTTCTAGCCTTCATATTTATTTTGATGCGAATCACATTAAAAATAACAAACAACTTCTTAAATGATGCGGCATTTCTAAAACATCTGCGTTTCATCTCAATGTTTCGGTAGGTGGCCTCCTTAAGTTGGGAATGTAGGAAACGCGAGTTAAGGGCAGTGTTTTTGCAGTTTTTATAACAACACTTTTTCTGGCCAAAATAAATAAAGTATTACTACAATAGAAACATAGAGTTTAATTTTCTTCAAATGATATCAAAAGTTCTAGAATATCTGTAAAGGGAAAACAACTTTCTCTCTTCATTTAAAAACATTCTCATCTAATGCTGCTACGCTCATGACACATATTCAATAACTTTTTTTGAAGGAAATTAATCCAGATTTACTACTGGAGCAATGTTTTATTTATTTTGGTCAAAATTATTTTTTATATAAAAACTGCAAGAACACTGCACTTAACTTACGTTCACTACACTCACACCTCAATAAATATATTATTATTATTTATTATTATTATCACCGAATCTTACTACCCGTTCGGGTTTTACGCACTTACGCTAATGTGTAATGGTAAGGTAATTGTGAGATGAAATGGAGGACCTACAGTTTAACGTGGAATTCGAACCACGATGGAGGCCTGGCATTCTCCACATTCTCAAGTTGTGATTAATACACGTCTTGTCAGAGGTGAAGGAAGGGTTTGGAGATCAAATAAATTTGTACCGGGACCGAGGATATAACCCCGGACCTCCAGCAATGAAGTCTAACACCTTACCTCCAGACCACCAGGTGGTAACCTTAAATAAAATATTGTTAGTAAAAACAAACTTAGATTTAGAATACAAGCAGTTAAATATTAGAGTTTACTAAAGAAATATAGGATAAACCATTTTCAAATATGAGTGATAAATAAAGAAAAAATAATTTGAAAGAGATGGGTATAGAAGGATGATGATAACTTATAAAGGCAGAAAGTGAGAAAGAAGGGCTGGAACAAGGTAGGACAGAGAGTATAACGAGAGAGAAAGAGGCATTATGTGACCTCCTCTTCCAACTTTCCGCTCGGCTACACACAATTTATTCGGTTGAATAGGAAAGTGTTCTCAAACCCACCCCCTCCCACCCGGGTCTACGTCACCTCACACATTCCTTGTGCTTCTTACCAGAAGGGGAAGGCTTCTTGCAAATGAGACAGCGCCCGACGAACAAACTAAGGGTGTTCATTGTTCACGCATTGTCGTGTGTGGACGAGTTACTCAGATACAATGTAGGTGAGCTGTCTGTTTTTTCGGGTGTGATATGGAGGTCAGGGTTTGAATCCCAACCAGCCGTACTTAGTTTTATTTTCACCAGATGACAAAAAACTTTTTTTCCCACGCAATGGCAAGTATATATTTTCTAAATTCCACCCGCCTTATCCTTACCTCACTAGCATAGTTAATATACTAAAAGATGACCTGAACAGGTAGTAGGTTGTGGTCATACTAGTGTATTATTATTATTATTATTATTATTATTATTATTATTATTATTATTATTATTATTAGCACCGCGTCTTACTACCTGTTCGGATTAGACGCACTTACGCTAATGTGTAATGGTAGGGTGATTGTGAGATGAAATGGAGGACCTACAGTTTAACGTGGAATCCGAACCACGTTGGAGGCCTGGTATTCCCCACATTCACAAGTTGTGATTAATACACTTCTTGTCAGAGGTCAAGTAAGGGTTTGGTAATAAGATAAATCTGTGCCGAGACCGAGGATTGAACCCCGGACCCTAGCACAGAAGTCCGACACCTTACCCTAGGACCACCAGGTCACCCTCAATACTCGTATATATGCCGCTTATAATTAATATAAAAGGTGTTCGTAAACGCATAGCCAAAACTACAGATATATCTTCTTTGAAATAAAAGTAATCAAAAATACCCGTACACTTACATCCAGAATCTCTATGGTAATACTATTAAATTGTGTTCAAAAGTTTCAGCGTACAGCGCCTCGAGATCAAAGGTGTTCGAGCATGCATGTAAAACAGGTTGCATAGAAGCTAGGTGCGCGTCACTGCACATGTAATAATGGCAAGGGCTTTCTGTGATATAGGGCCGATAATGATGACCTTCAGAACGTATTCTCATTTCTAGATGGACTGGTGTGTTGTTTATTATTATTTGTATTATGTTCGTCTGCCGTGCTCCAAGATATCGATGTGTGTAGTGCCATGCACCTAACTACTACGCAACCTGTTGTACACACATGCTTGGACAGCTTTGATCTCCAGGTTCTGTACGCTGAGACTATGAATAATATTTAATGGTATTAGCATAGTTTTTCCGCCTAGGTGGCGAAGTTAGCTAACGTGCTAGTTGTGTTGAGCTCGGTTGACAAGGGCGGGAAGATCGAGGTTCGAATCTCGGTAGGGTGAACTTAGGGGGAGAAGTGGTGTTCCTAAATGGTTTTCCACTCTCTCTCTCTCTCCATGAAAATGCGGGTTCATTTCCTCTAAATTAACCTTCCCACTTCCTAATTAATTAGCTTAATTAGTACTTAAGCGTATAACCCGAACGGGTAGTAAGACGCGGTGCTAAATAATAATTAAAAAAACCCATAGTTTTCCAGATGTAAATGTACAGTGATTTTGTATTACTTTTGGTTAAAACAAACTATATGTGCAGTTTGGGCTATGAGTTTCTGAACAACCTGTATATATTCTATATATTCGTTATATATACATCCTTATATATAGCATGTTAAATTTGTTTAAAACATTTGATTACTAAATCTATTGATTTTCACAACTAGTTAGAGCTAATAAGACCACATGATATAACGCGCTACTCTCGTAGTAGCCTAGACTGCCAATGACAAGGAGATTGAGGTTCGAATCTCAATCGGATGTACTTAAGGTGGTTTTTCCAAAATAGTTTTCACCCTCCCTCCACGCAAATGTGGGTACACTTCCGAATAATATAACCTTTCTAATACTTAAAACCATTAACGTAATTAGTACATAAGCGTATAATCTGGACGGGTAATAATATCCAGTGCTAAAAAAAGCTACTAAGGTGCTGTTCATAAACTTCATACGCATATTATGGGGAGAGAGCGTGGCGAGAGGGAGGAGGGGGAGTCAGATGATGCATGACGTCACATTACAACTAAGTGGATTTATTTTGAATGCGACCCGACAGCGCGCACTTATAACCAAACAACGAACGACTCATCGACTTCAATATTATCGAGCTTGTCTAACACGTACGAACAAGTTTCAATAAAAGGGTTATATTGGCTCATCATTTAAAAATACTATTTAAATAGAAGGGAGGGAAGAGGGTGCGTGTTTTTGGGTCGTAATATTATAAGGGGTTCACAAAATTGTAATAATGTGTAACAAGAGGGACGGAAGAGGTAAGAAAAACAAAACAAAATTAGCTTGACGTAATTTATGGACGGACAGCCTCTAATGACTACAACTTGCACGAACATATATTTAGCAGACACTAACTCCAATACAAACAATAAGATTTTGGGACATTATTTCGTTCAAACTCGCATTGGTGGGGCACACGTACTAAATGACAAGCACGTATAGTCTGATTTTCTGGGGGCAGGGAGGTCACAATTCGAGCCCCGGCCAATAATATTAAAAAGCACGTATTTAAAAAAAAGTTTTTTAGTACCGTGTTTTACTACCTGTTCAAGCTATACGCATATGTAATAATTAAAGAAAATGAGTAAGGTGGGATGAAGGTTTAATTTATAGAAGGTGTACCCGCATTTCCTTGTTTGCGGCCCCGAAGAGCACGGGTACAAAACAGCGCAACCTCGTGGTCCCAAAATAGAGCAGGCCTTAAACAACGCAAGTGTACAGTTGTACAGATCGCGCAAGCAGCCTTAGGGTGGCTTTCGAGCAACTGGCATTGAGCTTTTAGGGTAGGTTAGGTTAAGTTAGGTTAGCTTAGCTTAGAATAGAGGACAATCAGGTTTCAAAGGGTGAAGCTAGATGTCTGTTAATCTCAGTAGCCTACACATTCCTGCCACCAAACAAAATAAAGGAAACAGACGCTCGACTTTTTACGGAAATTAATAATTACGCTCTTGCGTTCTTTTAACCCTGAACGTTTGCACTATTTTGTACCCACTTTTCACTTGTACTTTTTTGTACCCATGCTCTTCGGTAACATATCCCTTTCCTTAGAGGGAGAGTGGGAAACCATTTTTGAAAAACCAGTTTCAGTAAACCCGACCTATGCTCGAGCCTGGATCTCCCTGTCATCGACAGTCTAATCTAACATGACAGTGACGCCTTAGTCCATGGGATCATCGAAGCAGGTTTCTTTTAAAAGTAATTGTTCCTACCACTCTCACTAGAAGACAATGTGGGTATATTTATAATAATACTGCCTTCATGTTCTCCGCCTCATTAAGGTAATATGCGTATAGGTACAAAGACGTGATAATAACAAATGGAGCTTCTTATTTGCAGCAGCATTTGCGTGAGGATATTATATCTATATATAACTGGCATAAACGCCGACACTTTGCTCAAAATATACAGTCAAGGCAGGCTACTTAAGGAAACCCTCCCTTCTCCTGGCCTCTCCCCAAGTATATAGACTAATTGATTACATTACGAGAACTGTGCCCTCTGCTTCCTCCCCCTCATAAAGAACTCCCCTCCATGACTCCCTAGGGAGGCATGGGGGGGCATGTGTCAAGGGCTCTCAGCCCCCAGGTGTTTCAACAGAGACGGAACGTTTTAGGCTCCATTAGAAATTCAGTCTAGCGTCTAGTAAATTGAACGGTGAATGCAGTTAGACGTATGCCCTCCACCCCAGAAGGAACTCACTAGCTATTTCCCTTGGTGAAAGGCAAGAAGGGGGAGCGGCGGTGGTTGGAAAGAGGGGTAGAGGAATGGGTTCTGAGGGGGTGTAGGGTGAAAGAGGGTAAGGAGGTAGTATACTCTTTAAAATAAAGTTAACAGTCCATTAACAAGATGTGCCTAAGAGACGTGTGGCAAGGGCAATTTAACATTTCCACTTCCCGCAGTTTAGCAAAAACTTGGTGGGGGAAACGTCAAACTCTACAAGGTTGAATTAGCGAAAACGAACGAGCCTCTTAGATGATTTGTTTGACATTTATTCTAGCCCACTTATTAATTAACGACATTTTCATCAGCTCTATAGCTTAATTTTAAATTATTGGATATTTTTTTACAGACAGTGAACATACGTGTTAGCGCAATTGAAGCACGCTTGGATTCACTCGTCTATATGTTGTTCTCACACGACTTTAATACCAAAAAACTTCACCAGGACTCAAACCAATAATTTCTCAAATATTTGTTTATTTTTCGTGTGTATATAGCTAGAAATATGGATAGTACCACAACTAGTTTTGTTCGTTTGGGCTATTTGAGATTACTTAAGGAAATCAACGGAACAGGAATATGGAGGTTTGTCATCAGTATTTGTCTGGAGAGAGGATGGTTAAACCAATGCATCAACAGAAAAATTAAAACGGTCTCTCTCTCCCCTCCCCTAACCCTTGCTAAATCAAAAGCCCCGCCAGCTGAGAGTTGTACTCTTAACGCCTGTTCCCACAGGGCTTGTTCAGACGAATTCGGCTCGTAGATTGCATCATAACAGGTCGTGGGACCGAAATATGCACATTGGCTTGGTACGGATCGGGAGTTCCCGTTAGTTTTTAGTAAATGTTTGAAACAACAAAGGCCTGTGGTTCGTCTNGTTTTTAGTAAATGTTTGAAACAACAAAGGCCTGTGGTTCGTCTAATGATGTTCCAGACGCTGCTTGCGCACCGTACCACATCCACAAATACGAGTAGAGCAGACCACGCGTCGTGGAAATGGTTAAGCTCGTAGAACTACGAACCACAGGCTCGCGAATCTACAAACCACGAGCCGTGTTTTTATTGACCTTCAAGTTTATGACGTCATCGTTGCTTCATATCCGCTGTGTGGTGGTCTGGTAGTAACGACTATCCGGCCCTACGTATTATCCGGCTCTCTGTATTATCTGGCCCTCCATATTATACGGCCCAGCTCTCGGTGTTAACAAGTGCGTTTTAAAATAAACAAACTGGGATATGTCGAATAGAAAATATTTGTTGGGTATATAATGTACCCCATTTTACATCCTATTCTCACTTGTTGTTCTTTCTTTGTAGCCGACATTCCATTTCCAAAATAAAGCACTGTATAGAAACAACTCTTTTTGCTCGTTGTGGGCTCCGCCCCCAAACCCCCGGTCTTTGCAAGTGGATGTGAACTAATATAATTCCATGTCGTGGAAACAAGGCTTAAGGGTTATTTAGGTGAAAGTATTGGGAACGCAAATCAAGGTCAGTATTTGCGCAGTTTTTGTATTAAAACTTTTTTTTTTTGTTAAAAGAAATCAAATATTTCTCCAGTATGAACATAAAGTTTAATTTTCTCCACATGGTGAGTTCAACAGTTCTTCAATATCTGTCAAGAGTGTCCTGAAATTTAATGACAACTATTTCTCTCCATTTAAAAAGTTTCTCATATAATAGTTCTACCATTATGCTCATCACAGATATTAAACAACTGTTGTTATCACAACGGAAGGAACATTAGACTTTATTTTTACTGGGCCACTATTTTATTTATTTTGGCCAAAACAATGGTTTCCTTACAAAAACAAAAAACACTGATCTTTACTCGTGCTCCTTTAAGATTCCCCCCACACAAACTTGAAGTAGGCTACGGTTGTTAATTTGGACTCACAGCAACGAGCACGTGGACAAAAACGTCACTCTTGTTTTGTTTGATTTGGAGTCTACGGAAGAGGTTGGGATTTAAGTCCCGGCCTTGGGTACTGAATTTTTTTAATTCTCTTAATGGTTTTCCTCCTATGCAAATTAGGGTAAATCCCCTCTAAAATTTTACATTCCTCATACCGACCTCTATTAGCGTAAATACGAAGATAATTAGGACGTATAGTAAGACGTGGTACACCGAAATGAAAGCGACCGTTTATCGATACCCATTTAATTTCAATAATAAATTGGGTAGGTATGAGGAAGGTAGAACTTAGAGGAAATATATACTCTTTTATGTACAGGGATAGCGATAAACCATTTAGGAAAAATATCTTTCAATACACCAGATCAGGTTTAGAACCTTTTGATCCCCGTCAATGGCAAATCAGGCTGGAAGAGTTTGATATTTATTCTGTGTGCCCACTGATGCGGATCATGCCCACAAAGATAAATCAATAATTTACTATGTAGGCCTACATTGGATACAAAATACAGCGGAAGATCTGACGGTACAGGTGCCGATGGTTTGCCCACACTCCCCGGAGATACCAGGACATAGTATCAACAGAAGCTATGGACCTCTAATCTTGAAACCTGCAAGAAAACTCGCAAATCCCGAAAGCCCGGATCTCTCTAGCCGCAGGCTGACCTAGACCGGTATTAATTTTGAGAAATGTTTCTATTGTACTAATGGTTGGTGATGTGTCACTGGCGACCGAGTTCTCACTATTACAAAACTGGAAGGTCGATGGTTTTCAAAGGATGGGATATAAACGTGACATTTTAGAA
Source organism: Timema poppense (assembly GCA_902141375.1). Lineage (NCBI taxonomy): Eukaryota > Metazoa > Arthropoda > Insecta > Phasmatodea > Timematidae > Timema > Timema poppense. The sequence continues at coordinate 6,139 of CABFOV010004436.1, read as the reverse complement.
GGTATGGGAAATAATATTATTTAATTGAGTGCACCATATACGATTTGTTTAGTTTTATAAGTTTACGTCTTCCTATTGTTTGACACTTAGTTTATTGTATCAAGATTTGCGTGAGTCCTGTCCTGTAAGTATCAACTTAATATCTGAGTTACTTTAGCACATATGGCAACGGATATTGTTTTAAGAACATTAGTCATGAGACCAATCCCCGCTTATACCTTAATTATTTATTTTATCTCAGTAAAGATTTAGTTGGGCTATATTCACTATTTAATTTTCTATGATATTCTGAACTCTATACATAATTAAGTTGATATTAACAAGCCTAAAGTTCTTGACTGATTATTAAATTGGCTTGTAGTTCAAGAGGTAAACCATAAAAAAATCAGTACTCACCTATTTTTTGATAAAATGTGGGTTATCATGTTTTTGACTCGACCCGCTCAAAAATGCTTTTTGCTATAAAAATGGTCAAAATACAGACGTTGAGGTGGGATTGCCCAATACGCGAGAAAATGTCAGTGTTTTGCTGTTTTTATAGCAAAACTTTTATTTTACTAAATAAATAAAATATTGCTCGGGTAGAAATATAAGACTTGATTTTCTTTACTTGGTGATTTCAACAGTTGTTGATTATCTGTCATGAACATAGTGGCATTAGATGAAAAACTTTTCAAACGAAGATAATAAGTTGTCATTAAATTCTAGGAACTCCTTGACAGCTATCCAAGAAATGCTGAAATAACCATCTGAGGAAAATTAAACTATGTTCATACTGATTAATTATTTGATTTTTTTTGAAACACAAAATGTTTGGATATAAAAACTGCAAAAAACACTTACCTTAGGGTTTATGTTCCCCACACTCCGACCTTAACTTGCACCACCTTCCAGTCCCCCTTTAAGATTAGAGTGCAATCTATTGCATACAATGGCTAGATAAAATATTAAACAATATCTTGAAGCTGAACGGCTGGTTTTTGATCTTGCCATTTTTATAAATATGAACTAATTTATTTTATGCATCATAAAAATATTACAAAATGTAAACTGGCTACACCATATCACAGCCGACGTTCAATCAAAATAAATATAACCATAAAATTGAAAAGATGCATACGATTGACATCATTCCAACTCTCTTCTAGTAATATTATATTTCTTCGCGTTCAAGGTTCATCTTACATAGAGTATCATAGCAAAAAAAAAAAAGATGGTTCTCATCAGTGCAGCCAACCTGACGGCTTCGGTTGCCAAGCAACGTGTCATATTGCCTCCCCTGTGTCGCTAAGCCCGATGGTTGTGAGCCGCGTCTTTTGCCCACGTTTCACAAACTCCCCACTTCCTACAAACTCCAACCGAATCGACTAAATTATCTGTCGGTTAACCCCAGCGATCCCCCAACCTATTAGAACTTTACCTCCTCAGTCAAATGTGCTCCTAATACTTGTTGCAGCATGCTCATGAAAGAAGGTGATGATGATGAGAGAGAGAGAAAATACTGGAAGGGCAGATAATAATATACGCCGTGTAACTAATGTACACGAATCGGTGGCACGTTTACTAAATGTCAAACTCATCTAGTCTGGTTTGCTGGTAGCAGTGATGTCGGAGTTCGAATCCCTACTGGAAGAACTGAGTATGTATGGTTCTTACTACACTAAATCACGGGACAAAACTGCTCTAAATCATGTGATGATGATGAGAGAGAGAGAAAATACTGGAAGGGCAGATAATAATATACTCCGTGTAACTAATGTACACGAATCGGTGGCACGTTTACTAAATGTCAAACTCATCTAGTCTGGTTTGCTGGTAACAGTGATGTTGGAGTTCGAATCCCTACTGGAAGAACTGAGTATGTATGTTTCTTACTACACTAAAGCACGGGACAAAACTGCTCTAAATCATGTCGCAATAAACTAAACATATGTTAAAAGCTGCAAAATATGTTTTTATTTTAGTTATTGATTTTAACAAATTTTAATCTAACTTTATATACACATAATATTTGCTAATTACATATTTGGTTGTAAAGTGTCTCTGTAGCCGTACAAAAATTAATTGCTATACTTATTGCATAGTGTTAAAAACACACTTAGCACTATGATTAACCTTTTGAAAAGGAATTGCTCTGCTATGAAATTGAAAGTATTTATTTAGAAAGTGATAGTTGGAACTTTGATGTATATCGGAGTAGAGTAATTAACCATGGTACATTATAATGTTTATTACAGTGGCTCTAGAAATTTCAAAACATGCTTTGTTTCCGGTATATATTTAACTATTTCAACGGATTATTTATTGAGTATATACATTTTGACATATTTCTAAAAGTAATTAATAATTAACAATCTTATTTTAAATCATAAAAATTAAAATAGATTTTAAATGCGTCTTTGTTTTGATTATTTTAATGCAAACATTATTTGCAGTTGAAGTGAATATAAAAACCAACACGTGGTAAGTCAGACGCCGCATAACTCTCTTTGTTTTTTTAGTAGCAAATATTTCAGTGATATGTGTTTCTGACTTCATGGGCCACGAGCATTCTTATTTTCCTTATTATTACTACCACCGTTCACTTGTTTCATAATGTCCCTTAATCAAGTTACCGCATCCCCCTTAACTGCTCCAAATACCTGTGGCTGCCCGGTGAAGACCTTCAAGATTTCAGATTACTGTGGAAAACCTCGATAGCTCAGATTTCTCAACAACTTCCCAAATATGAGACACCCTCGAGCAACGGAATAGCTTTATAATCGAGAAGTCTTTTCCAATTAAAGTGAAGAAACTGTGCTTCCTCTGTTGGCTTCTTAACCCTATCCCGGCCCATTTTACCTTCCCCCCCACCTTTTCTCACTTTCCCCCCAGTGGCTTGATGAAAAGCCGCCCCACTTCCAGCCCCATACTTTCCTTCGGCTTTTGAGAAGGAGAACGAAATTATATTTGACTTTCCCTCCCCCCCTACCACCATCCACTGTAGCCTGAAGGTGTTTCCAAGCCCTTGATAAGATTTTCAAAGGGGAGTCATTTATATGAGCATTAATTTGAAATTCGTGTCAGCTACTTTGACATTAGTGGGGTATAAAAAAGTCTAGAAATGTTATCAAACTGTCGCAAATAATGTGGGTAGTACATAAGGTCTGATATAGATCGTAGGGATATATTTAAGCTATTAGCTTTAAACAAAAGATTTATGTTTTTATGAATTTTAAAATTATAAGTTTAAAAATTCTAGCTTAGGTTTTATGATATATTAAAATCCCATTTTCAAATTGATGAAATCCACAATGTTAGTCACACAATCTGAAGCATCAGTTTCAGATGCTAGTAATGGGGTGGCTGTGTTTTGAAACTCGAGTTTTTCAAATTGGTTTTAGAGCTAATGCGTTCACCTAAAATCAAGGGCCTTACAGAAAAGTGCCACGGAACGAGCTCTATGTGAATCACAATATTTCAGTGCCATAAATTCAACACGCTCAGTTTGAGTTGGAATGGATTCAGATCTGTTCATTCTGCTCAACAGCATCTTTCATAGGGAAAAGATCCTATCAAATTGAAAAACCAACCATCTCGAGCAATGCACTGTACACGCATCCACAAATATCATGTGTTGTGTAACTAAGCACAAAGAGTTACCTTGAATGTTGTGGTAGATTTTAAACATAAATATATAACTAAGCACACCGTTCCCTACGGGGTAGGCAAGAAACTGTGTATATAGCTAAAAAAGCATTTCTTACTTCATCCATCCTCAATAACATTCTTCAAACTTCCCTATCCTTACATACTACCTTCGCTTCAACAACATCCATACACCAAGTCAAACAGGCTCTTTAATTCTTAACACTCTCAATGTCTCTCTTTTTTTCACACATTCGTCTACACTATACAACTTTTAACCACGTCTTACATGGTATACCCCTTGATTTTGATCCAAACACTCTACCTTCTTATATTTGCTTCGTCACTTAATCCACACTTATCCTCTCAACATGCCCAAACCAACGTAAGGCGCTTCTTTCACAATAAATCTATTGGATTCCCTTTCAAACGGCACTTATTCAGCCCCCTTTCATCATTGAGTCTTTCCAAACGAGTTTTTCACATCCATTTATTAGATATCTCATTCCAACTTCATTCATTTTGCTCTTGTGTTTCTCCTGACAAACCCACACTTCACATCCAAAAAAACAATGTTGAAGTTAACACAATTTTATGTACTGACATCTTTGCCCCTTTAGATAATACCATTTCTTGCAATAGTCTACATACATACAACTACTCTCCAAGACGCAATTAATCATCTGTCCATTTTACAACATATCGTTCCATTTTTACAAAACATTCGTCCTAGATATTAAATGACTCCTTAAATATAAATTGTGTGTACAGATGTATTTAGTTGTCATAGCACAAGCCTATATTTTGAAAACATACATAGTGACAATAATATTGAAGGTCCGTTTACCCACTCAATAATATTATTATTCGCACCGCGTCTTACTACCCGTTCGGGTTGTGCGCACTTAAGCTAATGTGTAATGGTAAGGTGATTGTGAGATGAAAGGGTGGATCTACAGTTTAACGTGGGAACCGAACCACGGTGGAGGCCTGGCATTCCACACTTGTAATTAATACACGTCTTGTCAGAGGTAAAGAAAGGGTTTGGTAATTATATAAATCTGTACCGGGACCGAGGATTGAACCCCAGACTACCAGCACAAAAATCCAACGTCTTACCCCTATACCACCAGGTCACCCCCCTCAAAAATAAAGTATATTGATAGTCAGCTATTTATAGTTAGCGTTTAAAAACTTAGTGAGTCAACACACATTTATGCAAGCGTGTGAATTGTAAACCGATCAAAGCAGATTTTACTCCTTATTTTCGATGTACGTGTGAATCAAACGAACTTAGCATCGTTAATACACAAACGCAAACACATCTATTTTATTCCTAGGATGAAGGATTTATTTGCTATAAAATAATCTTTTTTGGAACTATATTTTATTTCTCTTTAGAGTACAGCGAGATACATTATTGTTCACAAGAGACTGTCTGAGGAATTCGCTTACAATTTCAAAGCATGAAGTAGCCACGTATAAGAGCTTTCACCATCGCGACAGGATTTATGGTATACTTTCTCAGAACTCACAAAGAACACGGATTTCCACTCTAGTATAAAAACCAAATATTGGCGCTAAAGGTATTTATGATTCGTACCAAGTATTGATACCACGCTTTCGCAGTATTCTGTAGAAATGAAATCACATTTTCAATCAAGGTTTTAAGGTGAATAGCGCATACGATACATTTTACTAAAATTTTTTGCTATGCAAGTATATTTATAGAAGTAACTTATTGGTTTTAAGTGAAAAATAATTCTATTTTAATTTATAGATTTTTCAGATGTTTTTCGTAAATCAAAGTTATTGTGGCATATATTTTTCCTTTTAGAATAAAAAACAATTCCACAAGTCTATATTTTATTTAAAATGAGATAAATAGATAAAGAACGTGAATGTTGCCTTACAAAAACTAATAAGGTGATTAATAGTTAGAAAATATACCGTTTAAATCCTTATTTTCATCTACTATGTTTGAACTAAAAATATGGCTTTATATAATAAAAATCCCTTGGACAAATTTTTGCATTTCATTTGCCCAAAGTTTAAGTTTTTTATATGACGAATTCAAAATGTGAAAGTTGAACTAGAAGAAAAATTCCCACTTACATTGCCACCGAGTCAGCTTGCTCAAAGAACAAGTTGACTCTATGCTAGAGCTCCTGGCGGAGTCCTCAATAAATATTGGCAGGTTTTCCGCAGAAAATTGTAGTCCTCCTCGCTGTAAAATCTCTAATATGAGATACATGCTTAAGAGCTTGTTTTAATCCTTGGAGGGCACCTTGCTCAGATAGGTAATACAGATTGAAACAGAAGTCTTAAGAGCTCATTTCGTCCTCCTGGATAACACCTAGCTCGTGCAGGTAATACAGTTTGAACCAAAGATCTTAAGAGACCATCCAACCCAATGAACAACACCTAAATAAGGTAGATAATATAGCTTGAAAAATAAATCTTAAGAGCCCAGATAATTCCCCCGGATAACACCTATTTCAGGCAGGTAATA
>CABFOV010004435.1:23160-52517 GCA_902141375.1 Timema poppense | reverse complement strand
CTCAGGATCCGCCGGCTATGCATTCCAGGCAATGATCCCTCAGGATCTGCCGGCTATGCACTCCAGGCAATGGTCACTCAGGTTTTGCCGTCTATGCACTCCAGGCAATGATCTCTCAGTTTGATTCCTTTTTATTTCCCGTATCTTAGGCTACCACCCCGCACTCATCTGGGCTATTAGCGGTTAACTATAGTTCATTTACCACTTATTTTGTTTTACATGACAGCTATCAGATGCTATCAGTAACGCCAACATTGTCTGAAAGTCACTTTTGTCAACATATATGGAAATAATTATTATTTGCTAATTATAACTATTATTATCACTAAAATCTTATCGATCACTTTTAACAATACTTCCCTAAGAATTACAATAGAATTGTATTTTTCATAGTCAAATTTAATTTTAAAAAAGTCTGGTAAATTTATTCTAGTTTTTCTTCTAACTCTTGTGGCAAATACTGGTTGAATAGAGCGTGAAAGTATACGTTTAATGGTATTATATTCGGCTATTTTTATAACTGGCCTCACATATCTTTAATATAAATAAATGGTTTGTGATAGTATCGAGGAAAAGACATACAAAATGTTTGTGAAATAATATAAAGTTTAAATTTTGAAACACTAGTATCACAGAGGCCATCACACGGGCAACAAGGTCACTTACGTCACCAAATGGCAGCATAGCTTCTATTAAGGAGCCATATTTGTTTTTTTGCATCTAAGGCCACTTTTAATGAGATCTTTTTTTAATAATTAATTTGAATTAAACAGAAAACGCAAACTTCAAAACTATACCAATAACCAAACGGTTATTCTCTTAACCAAAATCTAACAATTTTAAATAGACATCATGCTACGTTGCTATAATAGTGAATTATCGTATAAAATACAGTTAATAAAACCACGTGCGTGTGTCCACAAGCTGAAGCGAACAAAATATTTTATAGTTGAGTATTTAGTTCTGTCTATGTTCCAGTTAATAATTTTATTACAAATTTTAATAATACAGTGTATTTTTTGAATATTATTTTGGCTACTTATTAATCCGTGTGTTCTTTTGTGAATACTAGTTCGGTGTGTGAGCGTGTTATCCTTGGAAAATAAACGATTTTTAGTGATCTTTAAATATTTATTCATCCAATATAATATTGAAGCGTGTGATAAAAATAATATCGAATGTTTCTCAGTGATTCGAAAATTCAAATCTGTGTACCAAGACTAAAAAATGTATCTTTTACCCCTTCATTGTGTTGTGTTGACCTCTAGCCTAAGCCTCAAATTTTAGGTTATTTATAGTATTCCAAAAAAATCTGTGAAGTTTAATAAAAAAATATTAACAAGTATTTTTCCAGTATTGATTAGATAAATACCAGGATAAAGCTTCAATTATAAGTTAATGTTATTGTAGTTTTATTATAGACTTAGTTATAATTGTTTAAGAGAAGTGAATTTAAAATAGAGTTTTTTAATTAGGATAGCTTTTGATTTGTCAGTAGGCCCTACAGTGTATTTTTATTTTATAGGCCTTCACATTTTTTTAGGATATTGATTTTTGTTTGTTTAATTGACCATTGCGAGAGACTTATTAAGGAAGATTGGGGCCGGGAGATGAAAATAGATCATCATTAACCTGGCTGAAGATGATGAAGAAGACGAAGAATATGATGATGTCGAAGAAGTTCTTGTGACCCCATTAAAACACTTGAAAGGTACCAGCCAGTTCCAAACGAATATGACTCATTTGTTGTAATAGTGATTTATTAGTAAAACTAATTTAATAATAATAATAAAAACTAGTATGGGATAAAATGCTAAAAAACTTTTAAATATTTAATATTGAAGAAAACATGAATAATTTGTACTATACCTAACATCAACATATCAAGGTCAAAAATAAATAAAACTGTCATTTAGGTTTCTTGTATAGACCTAAATTTTGACTGTAAAAAGTGACAGCTGCTAAGCACATGTTTTTGTAGATCATCTGGTTCGGCGTAGGGATACATAATTTGGTCTGGTAACTTTTCATAGCTGTCAGTCAGAACCAAAGAAGTGGTAAATCTACTGTACACTAACAGGATAGGGATATAAGAAAGCTTGAGCTTAGAGTAAATGTAGCCAAATTTGCGGGGAAGAGGAGTTAGAGGCAATTAAGGTAAAATAAACCTCAATTGACCCAAAAAAGGCGTGAATCTCGACCGCCCTGTCCCCATAAAACCATATCACATGAGCTTGACATTTAGACCGTGTGTCCATTGATGCGGGTATTATACTTGTTAAGTTAGTTCAGCATACATTGACTAAATAACATTGGTATAATTTATTATTATTTTGTTATAGACGCTATCATTGATACTGATCTCCTCGAAAATAAGTGATACTCAAATAAATATATAAAACACAAACTTCACTTTTATTACTTACTTAAATAATGATGAAACAACTATTAAGGTTATTAAATACTATAGGTAATGTTTCCCATTAGCGTGGTTATCGAAGAATCAAACAATTTATGTGAGAGAATTGGCTGGTTAGCTTTGACCGGAGATTTGGTCGACAATCACGTCCTGATTGCTGATCGAGCAACTGAAAACTAGGTTTGAGACACTGATTGCAAGTCAACTAACATCTGATATTTGATCAAGCCACTTATTATTGTTTGTGCACCCGATCCTATATCAGGGGTGGGATCAAACTGCCTGGGACCACAAATATGGAGGCCCTAACCCTCAAATTGTTCCAGTGTACGCTAAACTGGCGCGCCAGAGAGTTATTTATATTATTACTTTTAATATTTGTTTTCTTTAAAAAAAATAATTTGATACTAGTTTAGTGATGACATAGTTTTTTTTATTTCAATTTTTTAAAACAGCTAGTTGGTTCAATAGTGATATTTGGAGACTATTTTACATGATAATAAATAATATTTGCCGGTTTACTGAAATCAATTTAAGGTAAGTTTACTCAAGATGAATTCTATACAGTTTTTAATATTTCCAAAATGATCTTTAAGATTTAATTCAAATATGTATCGGGGAATAGTTTTTCATTATAAATAGGAACATATTTTATTCGTACATAAATATAATAATTTTAACTACATTCTCAATTATTACGTCTCTATTAAGTCCACTTTTAAGACATAAGTTTTAATTTCTACTAACGCGAGCAAAAAGGCTTCTAGATTTTTAAACAGTTGCTGAGAGATTATTTCTACATGTATAGTTTTGAAAACGATCCCTCACCCATTGCTTGTGTGTATTACAAAGCTAGCAACAATAAGTATTCAAAGAACGAATGCGTATCAGTTTCGCTTACGATGTTGTTTATAAATAGCACCAAGAAACAACAAACGGGGTGGTTTTAAATTTAATTCCATCGTAAATCTTCACAAGTGATGTATTATAGGCATCCTTACACTTACTCACTGGAACTCTTGATTAGAATTTAATAAAAACCATATTTTTTTTATTCATTTTAGGTATTTAACATGCACTTTCTGAGCCGACTGATTATACCAGCACACGATAACTTTTATGAGCCAGAGCAAAAATGCTTACCAATATTTCCGGGAAAGGTATTTTCACATACCCTCCTTCGTTCACATGTCACAAAAGATATGGAACCGACGGCTTTACTTCCCCGCCAAAGGAAATTGTGCTACTGATCTTTATCGTTCAATAAAAATTAATCCACCCGGTCTGTGTTTGAACCCACGAACATCGGGTCCTGTTGCAAGCACCTTACCCAAAGATAACCGAGGTTAGAAATAAAATTAATCATCAATAACTTCATGGACAGCTTTTTTATAGGTGTCTTTGAGGCCCAGTCCACCCCGGTACCACATACAGTACACGTCGGTAGGCACTTGGTCTCAATTGTACACCTTAGTTCAGTGGGTAGCGTGTCTAGGGCTCCATTTCCGCCATGGCCGAAAATTTATCATTGTTTAAATGTGGGTTTACCCTTTCACCATGATAAATTAACGGCTGGGGACTGGATATTGTGCCTGTCCTAGTCGTAAGTTATATTATAAAGTATATAAAGCTAAGACTGGCCTAGTAATCTGGTAGTGGAAAATATATGGTTTGAATAAAAACTTACCCAGACCACAGGCTGGAAATAGTAATGGATGTAAAGTAAAGGCGCGTGGTCTAAATGTTAAGTTCGTTTAGTTCCTTTTGAGGGTTTTGTGAAGGTCGAGGCTGGAATCCCTGACGAGTTTACTGAGGATGGGTTTTTTCTAGATAGTTTTACACTTTCCATCCATACTTCTTCATCAAAAGTAAAACTAGGGATGCCCACACTGGAAACCAGGATATCTCCATTGTGGGTAATCGATATTCAATAAAGTGTAAAATAAGGGGGATATCGGAATCAAACTCCGAATTCGATTCCATTGTGTATGAAGCCATTTTTCACTTAATTGAAGACAATAAGTCTAATATCAGGATTGATCAAAGTAGTAGCATCAACATCGACTACTTTGTTGTTCGCCTCGTTATAATATCCGTTCAGGATCGATAGTTGTACTATTTTTTACTCGATACTATGGTTTCGATACTTTTACTNAGTTGTACTATTTTTTACTCGATACTATGGTTTCGATACTTTTACTGATGGGAGTACTCAAACCTTAGTTTCGGAAGAAACAACCCTCTGATTAGCTTAACTCATGCTCATACCTGTATATTCGTAGGAAGCCCATTTTCGACTACAACATTGATTTAAAATCACCCAAATTTGGCATTTTAAAAATATGTTGTATTTTATATATTAATCATATAGTTTATATAAAATGTTATTGAAATCTTCCAATAATATTTCCTTATAGAGAAGTGCAGAGCTATTCAATTGACGGCCAACCAATTTAAATAAAGGTTTTATATTATTTTTGAATTCAGGTGTATGTGTTATTGGAGCTTCACCGGAATGTAACAAGTAAGGCAAGATCTCCAGCTGTCAGGGTTAAAGGAGGCTACACAGAAGATGATTTTTTTTTTAATATGACAATGTAAATATTTCTTGATAGCCATTTTTATTTAATTTATTATGCTCACCTGATTTAATAATAGTTTATTTAAATACAATTAAATATTGGAGACGTTTTCCAAGAATCTCTTGTCATATAGCTGTTAATAATTTTGGGGAAATTGATTTTATTAGTATTCCTGTTTATTCCAGTAGTCACTAACAGTGCTTTTATTATAAACAAGGATGTTACCTGTTTGAATGCAATAATCTGTTGCAAGATTTATTTGAATGTTATGGACGCATTGAATGTTTCAGGTGGATCAATTAAGTTTCTCATCACGTCTAGTGGCGCTTCTTATTTGTGAGTGCCAATTTTAAGAACTATTTAGTGGGTATACATCGATTATTTTCCATATTACCCTTGCTACGCTATCTATATGCCAGATTGACTAACTACCAGCTCAGATTTCTTGCGCTGTTTATTTCTTATGACACTTATTTAAGTTTGAATCTTAATAAATACTACCTGTCAATACTATAATATTTCTGAGACGATATTTTATATTCCAGTGTTTGATTTCGTGCTTGGTCCATTATTGATACTTTTGATAATGGCATTGTTATACGTTGGGAGTTTTTCTAAAAATGTTTGTTTTTATGTGTATTCTTGAATAAAACACTTTTGAATTGTAAATTTAGAATATTTTAAAAATAAATTTGGGTTTCTGTTTTTTTCTTGGTATAATGAGTAGGAAGTGATCCTACTCCAAGCGTTTTAAAAACCTCAGATATAGGGTGAATTCTCGTTGAGAGAATATATAGTACTTTAAAAAGGTCAAGTCTTCAAGTGATAATTTAACATATAAATTGGGAAAATCTATACTGTATAGAGATCAGAATTTGTAAACATATCTGAAACTAATATTTTCTTTTTGAGAGCAGAAAGTTTCAACATTGGTGAGACCTGAACAATTTATCATCCACCAGTAAAATATGTTACCTGGATACATTAATTTTGACCTAGGATATTAAAGGAGAAACACTATGACAGGTCCAGAAGATATTTTATTTTAATAAATGATATAAATTGTATTACTACTAAAGACATACATCTGTCAACAGTAACAATAATTGATTGTAGTGAATACATCCTTACGAGGACAATCATTCCTGTTTAATTACTTTTATTATTTGGACTTCATATAAAACTATTTTTATTAATCCAATTATTATAATTTGGTTGTATCGTATTAAATTTAAATTGGTAAACTTTGATATATAATTTTATTTAACTATTGTTTTATTTTTCACTAATTAGGAAGGCATGCCATATAGGTATAGTTGGTGATTAATGTTTATTATATTATAAATAATTATAATCCATTTTAAAATTTATTTGTGCCATTATTCTTTGAGTGCTGTACCTTATTGCCGGTGTCATTTGTGTGGTCTGTAAAGCTACTGGTGTATCAATGAAGTAGATATTCCCACTCCAATAGAGAGCTGTGATAGGCCTTGGCATAGTGTTTAGTCTACGGATTCATAAAGAACTGAGGGTAAAGGCCAGATCTCTTGGCAAAGAGATCTTCCTATCAAATCGCTGAGGGTGCACTGGATGAACTACATATTTATTTTTCTGTCAATATTTTATTTGACAATGGCACCCACAACATAGGCACTTACTGACTTACATATACGTTAAACAACCAATAACTTATTACAATTTAAGAATTTAATATATATATTTATATATAATATTACAATTTGACAATGTAATATATTTTAAATTCTTGAATTGTAATAAATGTAGCTACTCTTAAAATTGTATGATTGTAAAAAATGTTTATTAATTTATTTTTGTTATGTTCATCTTTATGATCCTCCAATGTTTAACTTTTCACTTTTAATTTATATATATATATATATATATATATATATATATATATTTGTATCTATTTATATATACACATTTAAAGGCGTACCCATCATTTGGCCTAAGGTGTAGGCCAAACGACTTTTGTGAAGTTAATTTTTAGATAAATGACTTTTTGTAGAATTAATTTCTGAGCCATTTCCTTAAAGTGTGTATGTTTCCTTCGAAAACAATAGTTATGATTTGTTGTTATTACTATATGGCGAAGTGTGTAATATTTAGTTAAATAATATATATACTACCATTTCAAAATAAATTTGTCCTCTCTCTATTTACTACTTCCCAAGGTATAGCAGCACGTCCATTAACCTGTAGTACCACTTTTGTATGTTGAGATTTTTGCATTGCCAAAGTTTTGTACTAGTTTTAGCACCGTTTTGTACCACGATTAAAAAGTTTTGTACCCGTACTATTTTTGAGTAATTAGCATAGAAATGTGGCCACTAAATTTATATAATTTTGCATTATTTTGAATTTTGGCAATGTTCAAGTGCAAAAGTTTTGAATTAGTTTTTGTACCGGTTGTACCACAAATAAAAAGTTGTGTACCCCTATCAATTTTGAGTAGTTAGCATATAAATGAGGCCATTCCATGTCGATAATTCTGCCTTTCTGTGTATATACCTTTAGTAATTTTATTAAATGAATTAATCAACCATTCTTCATTTTTATAAACATATTAACTTACTAGACTTTGCCCACAAGTTCACTCACATTTAAGTTGGGTAGATTAACTTATTTCTATCGAATCATCTAAACCCCGTTTTCTCAAACTTTATGCACTCGCACCTTACTTGAACATTAAAAGTAATTGTTAAGCTTCATTTTCTTAGAATAAAAATAACTTTTTACGTTAGAATACAAAAACGAGGCATTTCTTATTTCATTGATTTCTATCATTTCTGATAAGAGCGTTGTAAGTTGTGAAATATAAAGAATAGTATGGTTTTGGAAAACATACATAAAATATCAAGTTTGTTTTAAAATTTAATGACGTAAATACTATTTATGAAAAATATGAACTTGCCATTTGGAATAATGAGTTTTTTCCTATCACAGAGATGGTTTATGTCATCATCTGTTTTTATAACACACACAAAGAAAGGCCTTTTTCAACTTCCAGTCGATTTCTGTAATTAGAATTATCATACTTGTCGAGAAATTAGTTTCATACAAATAACATGTAGATGCAAGCATCCAAATTAATTTAATTGCTTCGCAAGTAAAACGGAATATTCATTTTTTCAGTTAATCAGATCTTTAGCAAGTCGGAGGAAGTGAACAATTGGTTCACAGATAAAACGATGCTGTGCCTCATCTGAAATCCCCTCGCACCTCACAATTTGATGAACTCTGATCTAAACTACCAAAAGCATCATTTCAGACACGTGTTGGCGAGAGGTTTTTTTTGTGTCAATAAAGCCACATAAGGAACCAAAATATATTTTTTTAATGGTTGCAGTCTTTGCATAAGTATTTTCTCACTTACGTGGAGACGATGTGTTTAACACCAAAATAAATAATTTAAATTTACTATTTTAAAAATGAATTAAATTGAAATACCCATTCTAGTAAGCACCTTAGCGTATAAAACAAATTGTTCTGTTAGTAATTTTTTCTATTAGTTTTGGATATTTTTAATCTCCCCCCTCTCCATCATTATTTCTCTAACTCCCATTTAAGCACTTATAGTATTAAGACCTTTTTTTAATCTATTGTTGTATTTCTACCTCCCAGCCAAATTTCAATTTTCCACAAATCCTAACGTTTTTTTATAACCTCTTCCCTCCCCCAATAATTTCCTGGAGCTCCATTTTAAAATGTTCAGAATTAATATTTATTCGAAATTGCGCATTTAATGGCCTGCCAAGTTTCAATTTTATACCACATTGCACTGAGATGTATATAATAAGTTGTTTCTATTAGTTTTGTAGATTTAGAACCTCCCCATCCCACAAACCCCTTTTCCTAAATCACTTTGAGAAATTTAGAGTTAAATAATATTTTGTCTATCTGGAGTTTGATTTATCCGTACCTTTCTGATTTTTAAAAATTTTTTATACCTCATCTCAAAAGGTTTTTTTTCTATTATAATACATTATCAGTATTTTTCATAATAACCTTTTAATTTTTTTTTATTATTATTTAAATGTTTATTTGTATTGGTTCCCATAACTGCTTGATGAATTTAAGTTATTTACCACACAGAGAAGTAATTGAATGTATTAGTTTTGGAAATGTTGACCTCCCCACTCCCCTCTCTCCCTACATCTCTTCGACTCCCACTGAGAAATTTCAAATTTTAAAATTTATTTGGCAAACTTGATGGGCCCTTATACTAAAGGTTACTCATTGAGCTCTGTATAACTGGATGGACATTTGTAACTTAAATTTTCGAGCAGTCGTTGTCGTCTGCATACCATTGTGCAAGAGAGAAGATAACTTTCGGGGAGCTCTCTCTTTCTTACACACATACAAGACAATGTGACATTTGACATAGTTCGATAATTTGTATGAATATATGAGATGTTTAGTTAAATGAAATAAATGCATTAGTAAAAGGTTTGACGAGGATAATAAGTTCAACACTCGTGATCTGTTTATTTAAATAAGTCGATGTAAGCTAATATAGTAATACTTACTACAAGCATATCACCTAAATGAGCGTTTTGAACTTCTATACAAACATTCAACATTCTACACAACATTCAAACACATGTAATTAAATATTAAGATACCTTATTTCATTAACGTTATTGAAGATAATAATAAATAATAATAATAAAATATGGCATCTGAAAGCAATAGGCTATACAAGCTGAGACCCAACTTTAAATATACTGTAATATTGTAATATTTACTACAAACCTATTACCTAAATGATAGTTTGGATGTAAAACTACTTCACAAAGTTTGTCTTTCAAACAAATGTAATTAAGTTGTAAGTTACCTTTTTCATTTTAGTTATCGAACTTTCAATATTATTATATTGTATCTGAAACCAATATATAAGCTAATAGCCAACTTAAAATAGATTGTAGTCTTGGCAGAATGTAAACAACATGAGCGATAGCAATATATTCTAATATAATTATTAAATATTGTATTCGTATTTGTACAGTATTAACTTTAAAACTTAATGTATATCCTTTAAAGTAAATGTGTTTTCACCCAATCAGGTTATAATACTTCCCTATGTTCAAACAGTAATACTTTTATTCACCAGAAACAAGTTTTTTCACAATAACATCGAAGGAAACTGTTAAATTTGTCTGTCTCCTCGCAACCAAGCATACGACAAACTTAAGCGTCACGATTTGGTCCACTGCAAGGATGTGTGTATGTCCATCCAGTATAATATGGATATCACTGAGGTTATTAGGCTTGTTCCCTATACCGACCAGCATCCAGCTCTACCCTAGCGCACAGCGCTGTTGTGATGTCGGCTTGTCACCTAGCCGAGCTTTCTTTTGTTTAGTTCATGTGACTGTGTGGTGTCGCGCTAGTTATTAGCTTCTTATTTTAGTGAAGTATGATACCAAGGTAACTGTGAATAGTAAATGCTGGTGTTTTTTTGTAAGTTTTCCTATAATTTATGCGTGACATGTTAAGAAAAGTATCGTACCAATATTACTGTTGCTGTTTTCATTAAAAGTAATCTAAATAATTTATATGGTGTTAAACACAATACTTTCCTAAATATTCTGATGCCAGACGAAGATGTATTCACCACGGAATGGGATGGAAAATTGAGTCCTGATTCGTATTTTATTTGCTCAGAAAATGTTATCATGATAATTATGAATAAGATCTTCAGGCCTAATTGCTAGATTTTACTAAGGAAAAAAAAGGCCTGTTGTACCCTCCATTATTTGTGGTGTCTCCGAAAATGTTATCCTAGGGGAAAATATTACCTGTGAATCTAGGCATGATATTAGATTGACGAAACAAATAGAAAGTGATATCATGGCGAATAAAATATTTGGAGAATATCACCCCCAATATTTTACCCAATGGGAAAGTCCATTCATAAATCAATTTATCCATCTCACCTAAAAACATACTTGTGATTTTTTTTCAAATGTAATAAATCACGTGGCTGTATTACATAAATATGTTTTATTCACAATCATAATTTATTGTATATTACACAAACAAATTTATAAGTATGGTAGTTAATGAAAGAAGTAAGGTGTTTGGCGACACCAATTTTCACTTTAATCAAGTGTTAACTAATCAATATAAAATGAATAACCCTCTTGATTGTAGGCCTATTCATGAATCAATTTGGAGTGTGGTGAACATCTTGAATGAATATTAATGTTCAACTGAAAGTGTCGAACTAAGTATTTAAAAGGTAATATTAGATTTGGCTACATTTATGTTATGTAAGTAGTGATTATAGAGATCTACAACGATGGTAATAATATGTGTGTCCTCCCCTTCCTCCCTACCCCACCACAAAACTGGAAATAAAGTCGACTTCCAAAATTGCAGTCAGGCACGTCCATGGGCGATATACTATACTCTATAAATAATCATAAAAAGGAAACCAAAGAAGGTGTAACTGTTGTTCATTGTGTCTCTCAAAACATAAGCAACGAAACAGGTACAACAATTGTGAATAAGACTGAAACAATTAAAAAATATCTTGAATAATTACAAAAAGAAAACAAAATATTAAAATTCCAGCTATTGAAACGAAACTCTCTGTAAATATGTAGGCTCAGTATCATACTAATATTCCTATATATGATTAGCCTATTTCCTGTAATAGAAATTACGAGGAAAGGACTCAACAGATTTTGACAAACGACCACTCATTTTAACGTTTAGGAGTTCAGGATGTCTGGAAGAATAGTAGTTTTCCACAAAAACACAATTTTCACATAGAATATTCCATTTTTAATTTTTTGTTTTGTCAACATGGAAAACGTTATTTGTTGCATGGCTGTAAATCTCTAAATAAAATATATCTCTTTGGCTTCAACTAATAACTCAATCTTTATTTGTTGGTCCAAGCACATCACAATTTTCTCTTTGGATGATTTTTTCTCTTTGGATGCAAGTCATAACACATCTAGATTGTGAAGTGAGGAAACATTTTTTTAATGTTGTTATCGTTAATTCGCATTTAAATCAATAATACTGAACATAATTCGATAATTAAAAGGTTAAGTTGTTAAGTTCTTTAAAATATTGTCTAAGTTGTATTTCACACCTGATAAAATGATGTTTGAATATGTTTCGGTATGTGTTATAAGCTCAAAAATATATGATCTTGAATACTTTTTATAACTAGCTATTTTAACTCCCTAAGTATGGGCTAGGTGTTCATTATTTTTCAAACAATGTGTTTTTATGTTAATTTTATTCAAATAATGGTTTTGATGTATCGCTCTCAAACGCTCTCTTTCAAACTCACTCTCTCTAAAACTCTCTCTAAATCACTCTCAATCTATCTCAATCTCACTTTCGATATTTCAAATTCATTCTTTCTCTTAAACTATCACTCTAATTTTCTTTCTTTAAACTAATATCGTCCTCTCTATTTTTCTCTCACATGCCTTCACATTTTCTCTCTTTTTCAAACAATATCTCTACAAAAATTATACACTATCTCTTTCTCAATCACACACGTTCTCTTACACACTTTACCACGCATTCTCCCTCACATATTCTCTTTCTTTCTCTCACACATACACTCTCCCCTTACGCACACACACTCACACATTCTTTCTCTTTCCCTCTTATCCCAGCATTTCTCTCTCTAACACATACACATAATCTCACTATCACTCACTCACCCTCACTTGATCTCTTCAAAGCTATTTCCCTCTCTCTCAAACGCTTTCTCTCTAAAACCGTCTCTCTCAAACTCCCTTTCTCTCAAACTCCTTCTCTTTCAAACTCTCACTAAATCACTCTCACTCTCTTTATATTTCAAACTATTCTTATCTCAAACTAATTATCTCAATTTCTCTCTTTAACTTTCTTAAACACTCTCTTAAATTGTCTCTTTAATTTTCTCTTTCTAAACTAATATCTTTCTCTCTAACTTTCTCTATCAAAATCTCTCTCTCCCATGACCTCAACTTTTCTCTATCTTTTACACAATATCTTTCCCAAAATCTTACACTCTCTCTTTCACACACACACACACACACTTCCTCAAGCTTTCTACATCACCTATTTCTTTTTATTTCTCTCACACACTGTCTCTTTCTCTCACAAACACTTTTTCTCACACATACTCTCTCTCTCTTTCTTCACACACACTCTTTTTCCCTCTTCTCCCAGTACTTCTCCCTCTAACACATACATATATTCTCACTATCACTTGCTCACACTCACTCGAAATTTCTCAATTGCTCATTCTAAGTCTCTTACGCTCACTTTTTCCCACGTCACACTCACACTTTCATTTTCACACTCACCCATACACTACTTCTACGCTACTTTTTCTCAAGCAACTACCCTTAAAGAATCGTCACTAATACCCACCGATGAAGCATCAATGTTACCGTCTCTGGCCATCAATTGCATTGATCTTCTTCTAAGGGACATAGTACAGAACAACTCACCAATGGCCGCTAAAATATTTGTTTTCAAAGGTGATTTCCAACAGGTCTTTCCAGTTGTTCCTCAAGGTGGCAGAGTTCAAATAATCGAATATTGCATACATAAATCTAAAATCTGAATATATGTTAAAAGACTTAGACCAAAAACATGTCTGTTAACCCATCTCAACTTGAACTATCCGAATGGTTGCTAGAACTCAGATCAAACCAAACTACCCCTACCATTGCATACAATATATTCCATATACAAGATCATGTCATCAGACAAGATACATTAATAACTCATGTATTTGGAAACACCATACACTGTAATTCCCAGGCCTATATGTCTAAAACAATTGTATTTTTTTTAATGAAGACTGTTATAAAATAAACTCAGAGGTCTTGAAGATCATAGATGGACCGTATTCATAATACTTTAGCAATGACTTCATCGAAACAGAAGGTGAGACAGTACATACTACTTAAAGAATACCTGCATTCTACATCACCATCAAGTATGCCACCTCATCTCCTACAACTGAAAATGTGTAATTGTCATGTTGATTCGAAGAATGAATTTAGGTCATGGCTTAGTAAATGGAGTTTGCATGGTTGTTCAACAAATGCACTGATATGCATTGCAGGTGAAAGTGATAACAGGGCAATCCAAGGGACATAATATTTCTCCCCAGGATTGAACCCATATTCACAGATATCAATACTCCTTTCGTTTCTAAGCGAAAACAGTTCCCCGTTTGACACTCTGCCTTGTTTGCCTGTCTACCAGCTCTGAGTGTCAGAAGCGATCCTCAGAGAAGGTAGCTGGCTTGTTACTACCTAAGAGTACCGATATGTAGTCACAGACCATGACCTCTTTTTGTGAAAGTGTTTATTGATTGTGGGAGGCAAATGGAGTTTAGGAGAGGAGGTGTGAAATGGAGAGCGTGTTGTGTTGTGGAGTAGCTATATCAAGCCCTAGTACACTGTGATAGTAGACACGAGTGCAGTCAGGCCCAATGTGTAAGTTGGGGTGTGTGATTTCTCGATGAACTGAAATAAAGCACAAAATCCATGTTAGACACTAAGTGATGGATGAATAAGTGATTGCGAATTTGTGAAAAATGATTGATTGACCTTTGTCAAGTTGGCTAGAGTGGATGGGTTAGCTTAGGACATAGGTGATGGGCACTAGGACCGGCTAGTTGTGGATTTGTAGAGCTGGGTAGGGACCTTCTACTCCAGTCTTGGTTTTTTGTATTTCCTGGGTTTTCGGGGTTCGTACTGCCCAAGGTTTCTGACTACTTCATATTCCTCCAGCAGTATGGTCTTGCTGTAGAAAAAAATGATAAGGCGGATCCCTGTGGCATTCCCGCTCTGATGATGTGAGAGGATGATCTCTTTCCTTCCATCTTCATTCTAAAGTAGCGTCCGCATAGGAAGTTCTTTACCACGTGAATGTATGCCTTTTGGAAGTTTAAGGTGATCATTTTCCGAAGAAGTCCCGCGTGCCAGACCTTATCGAAAGCCTTTTCCACGTCCACGAGAACAGCGAGCGTAGTCTTCTTCCAGTTGAAGCTCTCTGTAGTCTCTTCTATGAGACTGGCGATTGGGTGGACTGTGGAGTGGGGGCTCCTGAATCCAAATTGAGCATCAAGGAGTATACGGTGTTCCTGGGCAAATTGAGTTTGATTATGTTGTTATATTCCACCGCGTTTGGAATCACTATCGGTGGTGTCTTTACCTTTTTGGTTGAAGTCTCTTCACACTGGGAGTCGTCTATCGATTCCATAGCGGTTCCCTCTTGGTCATTGGTGACTTGCCCACTAGCTAGTGCAGTGAATTGATTTGTTACCTTAATCGCCTTTGGGACTGGAACATCAAATCCCGGTTTGGCCCTGTGTTTCCTATTTAGAGTTGAGGCAGGTTCAAAGCTTAAAACAGATTGGTGCTGGTTACCTGCTGTATTACGCGTTTGTCCATGTTGTACCACCTTGGTACCTTTTCCTGTGAGTGGCGTGTCCATGTTCCCATCCTGGAGCTCCTCTGACATGGTGTCCTATTCTTCTTCGTCCCCGGTGACGTCAACTTCAGATCGAGTAGACATTTTAATATTTCGAGGGTTTAGCTGCTGCTCTTCCACACGATTTTGGGTTCGGCCGGTCGGTCGACCGTTCACTGGCCGTTCACGACGACACTAAAAATCGTTCGTTGAACCAGCACTCGTAATATAGAAATATTGGCCCTGAAAGAGGCCGAAATATTTTACGTTAAAAACAGAAAATTTGAATTTAATGGTTCAAAACACATACCGGTAAAATATCACTGGTAATCCACGGAAAATCCCTCAACTTCAGCCTTAAATAGGCTTCGGAAGAACTGTAAGCGTCGGTCGAAAAAATCATCATGCACACACAACCTCATGGGGATCTACACTCACTGTTCAACCCACCTCAATCACTCGATCGTTCCCCGTTTGATTAGGCTTCGCAATGACAATCAACAAGTCCCAATGCCAGACATTCAAAGAAAGTTGGCATCTATCTATCTCGACGCGTGCCCACTGGTGGTAAACTATATGTGGCATTCAGCAATGTTTCTGCAGCTCAAGATATAAACCTACAAATAGAACCTACTACGGATCAAGGTCAAATACTTAGACACGAGGAATTCTTTACAAGAAATATTGTTTACAATGAAGTTTTAATTTAATGTACAATAATAATTTTATCTACTCTATTTAGTAGTATAATATATTTGTTATTCACTTTAATAGTTAGTCTGATATCAAAGTATGTTTCAATGTCTAATCTTTATCAAAACTGTGCTGTTTAATCTCCTCTGCACAGTCATTCTTTGCTTACACCACCTTGGGAAAATATGCTAGCAAAACTTTAACATCAATTAATATTGCAGAATTTTCTGCTCAATCCACTAGTCTTATATATATAATTTGATATACCCGTTTCCGGTTATATAAATAACGAGAAAATGGCTGAACACATTTTGACAAAGGAGCACTCATTTTAACAATTAAGAGTCCCGGATGTCGAGAAAAATAGTATTTTTTACACAGAAACCCGATTTTCACAGATAGTTTTCACCATGGGAACCGTTATTTGCGTTATTTTCTTCATGGCTCTAAATCTCTAATATCTTTGGCTAAAAAATAATAACTGAATCTGTATTGTTGGTCCGAACAGTCATCACATCTTTCAATCTGCAAATAAAATATTTCTCTTTGAATGCTGATTTCACTTTAGATGTTCGTTAAAACACATTTAGATTGAGATTGCTTGGACTGTGGAAGCATTTGTTTGTTATTGAAATGTTGCTATCGTTAATTCGCATTCAAATCAATAATATCGATCATAGTTCACAAATTAAAAGGTTAAGATTTCAGTTACATAAAAATATTTTATACATTTTGTTTCGCGCGTGAGCTATAAAAATATATAAACAATACCATGATGTTTAAATATGTTTTGGTATGTATAAGATCAAAAACGATGAAAGGATCTTTAAATAAGTTTAAAAATAGCCATTTTAATTATCTAAATATGGGTTTTGGCGTTCATTTTTCAAATAATGGGTTTTGATATTCATTTTATCAAAAAATATCACAATATAAATACAGTATGTTTGGTTATGTTTCCATGCTACGTACCACGTAATTTTGAAGGAATGATATTTCAAAGTAATGTTTTGTGTACTCCATCGATCATTTCACATTCTTATAAATACAGTAAGTTCAGTCATGTTTTCATGTCTCTACTAAATTTTGAAGAGGGGGTATTTCAAATTAATGTTTTGTGTACCACATGCATATTTTCACTCTCTGACACACTCTATCACACATTCTCTCACACATCTTCTCTCATTTTGTCTCAGACTTTTTCCATCTCTCACACACTCTCTTCACTTACACACACTATTAAACAATCTTTAACATATTAAAGTTATCACACATGCTCTTAAACTCTCTTTAAGCTCACTCACATTCTCTCAAACTTTTTCTCATCTTAAACACTTCCACTCTTTCAAACTCTTCTCTCTAAAAATTTCTCTCACACGGTCTCCTTTTTCTTCTCTCTTTAAAACACCCTCTCTGACTCAAACACTCTCTTTGTTTTCAACTCTTCCCCCTTCTCAAACTTTCTCTATCCGTATTAAATTCTTTCTCAAACTCTCTCTCTCTCAAAATCAATCATTCCCTCAAATACTTTATTTCTCTCTCTTAAACTTTATCTCAATCAAACTATATCTCTATGTCCCAAGCTCTCTCTGAATCTCTCTTTCTGTTAAGTTCTTGACCTCAATCTTTCTCTCTAACTCTTATTTATTCAAACTTTCTCTAAAAGTCTCTCTCCCACGATCCCATATTTCCTCTCTCTTGAACACAATACTTCTCACAGTCTCTTTCCAAGAATTTCACTTGCACTCTCACACACACTCTCATTTCTTACATACATTCCCTTACACGCCTTATAAGGCACTCTCTCTCTCACACACACCCAAATTCACTTTCCCTTTCACTTATTATATTAATAATAATAGTTAAGGATTTAGACAAACCCGTCATTTAAGTTTATATATGGCCATTATGATATTGATGTTCACTGGCAAAATTTATTTCATATGTCACTATTATATAGGTTTAATAATAGAATATACTTTGCTAAAAAAATCTTCATGTAGAGTTAGCTAACTTTGCTTTAGTCCAGTAAGTTTAGATAAAAATCGGACGTCACTTAAGAAAAATGCCAGGTGAGTGACCTGAATTTTGGTTCCCACTTTCATTTTTGCCTTTCTTGATAAGTTTTCAAAAGTCCCTCTCATTCGATTGTACGTATTCAATTTTACCACGCAT
The DNA here is from genome assembly GCA_902141375.1 of Timema poppense. NCBI lineage: Eukaryota > Metazoa > Arthropoda > Insecta > Phasmatodea > Timematidae > Timema > Timema poppense. Next base: position 34,178 of record CABFOV010004435.1, on the reverse strand, counting down.
AAAATATGCTTAAAATTGTGTTCTTTATTTATTTTCGCTAATATCTTCGTTTATAATAATCTTTTAACCATGAGATATTCTAACAAAGAAATAAGACCGGAAATGTATATACAAAATGGGTGGTACAGTGTAATGTGAACTACTGATATATTGTTTTTGTTTGTAGAACTAAGATTATAGGTTTGTTGGGGTAGAGCTGTATGTAGGAGACATGTCAATGTTTTTAGAAATATTGTAATTATCTCACATCAATTGTGCTACCTATATTCAGATGAAACAACTAACAGTAATGTATACTTTCCGAAGATACCCGAAGGTTTTCAATTTACATTTTGGGCCAAAAGAATTTTGTAAAGTAATTTTTAGGCCTATCGATACCTACAGTTATAATTACATTTCTTTAGATACCAAATCCATAATCTTACTTGGTTGAGAAAGAATGAGGGGGGTAAAGATACGATAAACTTGACTAGAGAAGTAGAATTAATTCTGTTTTAGGTAGGAATGTCAATAGGTAGATAAAGAGATAGGGAATTCTGAATGCAAGAAATATATATATATTTTTAATCTTATCCCAACTTACATTATATACGAACTCAGTACCGTAACGTAACGCACGTATAAACAGAGCGCTAATGTTCAAGGCCAGGTCTCCCCCCCCCCTTTTCTCACACTATTCAACCCCCACCATTTCACTTTCACCAGGCAATACCAGGTGGCGTAACAAGCGACTAACTAACCCAAACATAATCATAATCATTATCTTTCGCTATTAAAATATTTTGTATTTCTTAAAAGATTTAACAGGATATATTTTACTATTTTTTATATTTGAGGTATTTAACTAGCACTTCTTTAACCGACTGATTATATCAGCTCTTGGATTATAAATTAACTTAAATCAGGAACAGTCACAACACCCAGCTCCCAGCACCCCGCCCCCCCAACTGTCAAATATTCACATTGAAATAAGAAACCCAAATTTCTCAAACGATAAATATTTTGGCCATGGCGAGGATCAAATCAAGGATGGTTATCTCAGAAGGCAGACACGCTGACAGTGGGCAGACTACTAGGATAAGGTGTTAAACTATTGTTAATATTGATTTGTTTAATTTTTATGGAAATTTACTTTTTATCATCTAAAATGTTTGAATGCATAAAATAAATGATCTGGTATAAATTACCTTTTTAAAACCTGGCAAATATACCTGTAGTCATGAGATATACAGCGTTATAGTTGCAATAGAATGAACTTCCAGTGACGGAGGGAGATTGAGTTTCTCTAGACCTTGTGCAATGGAAATTGTTTTACTCATTAGATTTATTAGTGTCTCTTTATCTCTCCCTTTACACTATAATATGGGTGCACCATGCACTTCCTCTGAAATCACCTTCTCTATACCCGCTCCTTAGGTTCAGTCGTTCTTAAACTTGGTGTTAAACATACTATTGGTTTATGTCCCTATATTATAGAGTGAGTCTTAAATACCCAAGGAAAATATAAATTTTGAATTTATAACCAGTGAGAGAATCATGTTAGAATGTTGTAAGAAAACTTTTATTTGATATAACATCTATTTTTATATTCTGATGCGTGAATTTAAAAAAATCTATACAAAATATGAGGAAAAAATTATAAGTGTGATTTATAAATCAAAAATAGTAGGCTTATTAATCACTGGAGAGATCGCACAGTAATAGTATTCTATATTCTAGCTCGAAATGTCTGAATTAAGGCAGCTACACACAAAATGATACACTAAGCTTTTCTGTGCTCTGCTAAAACTTTGTCAGTTTGGTTTAACACTCACTCATTGCTAGGCCAAACTAAGTTAAGCAATGGTCCCTCTTTTCCCGCCAAACTCTGTGTTGTTTCTTTCTGGTCTGCTCCAGGGAAGCTTAGTTATGGCGTTCTCCAAAATATCTTGTTTGAGTTCAGATGATAGTACTGAGGAAGAGAAGATGCTGCTGTTAGCAGCTGTTTTAGAAGATGATAAAAATTTAGGCGGTGAAGGTTTGACTTGATCTATTAACGCTTCCTTTTTAATACAAACACATTTATTAAATATAAAACCTAAATAAAATATTACTTAAATATACGGGAAACAAACTGAAAACAAAACTTAACCCCTTATTTAGTTATTTTCACCAAACCAGCATTGTTTATGTTCAACACGGAGCCCAAGCTGCATTATGCGCATGCGCAACGTAAAATGGCTCAATATGGAAGATGGAAAAAATGCCCGGCTGGCAATCGGAAAAACCTAGCGAGGCGTAGCTTAGCGTTCTGTGTGTACCGGCCTTTAGAATCTGTGTGCAGCTTGAATAGTGTTTGTCACGATGTGGTTCCCGAGACAGGGAACAATGGGGGTACAGTGAGCTCATGATACAGTAGAGGAAGTAAGACTGAGCTGGCATGGGCATGGGATGAGGAGGGAGAACAAGAAAACACTAAAGAGAATTATAGTATGTAAGAAAAAGATAGTTAGAGAGACCAAGGAAGAGATGGGAGGAGCAGATAACAGATTGTGTTCAAGTGAGAGGAGAAGAATGGAAGAGATTAAAGGAAGAATAATGGTGGAAGGAAAGAGGAAGATGGAGATATTTTACTAAAGTGACCCGGCAACAGGCTGAAAACAGTTGATGATGACAATGATGATGATGGTGATGATGTGGCTCTCGATATCTTATTCAAGATATTGATTATATCTTTTCACATACATTTGGTTTTGCTAGTGTACGCTATGGACAGTCCTAATGGTATGCAAGTGAAAGGTACAGCAAATTAATTGTTTTTAAAAGTCATTTACACTAGACAAATAAATAAATTACCAAAGAAAGGTTTTAGTTCAATGACTGTAGGTAGAATCTAACTTTAAAGTTAATGTTTTTAAGCCCTGCGTTGCCCAGGGCCCAACGGAGTTTTTAATTAATTATTTAAAATAATCTGGTCCAGATTTTAAAAATTCTTGCTTTGAGCTGCATACGTTCGTGCACAGGGGTTTCTAATTTTTGAAATGTCAGACCTCCGCGTTTGGCTTGTATCGCGAAATGTTAATTACAGACAGACACATCATTTTGTTGATGTAGATAAATAGTCTTCAACTGGAAGTAGAATGTATGTGTGAAACCAAATCCAATATTGTTACGAAACTCCATAAAGGGTAGGATTGGAATAATCACTTTATGACTATGTTGATGTCCGATTCCTCCGCTGTTTGTTAAGTACGGGGTCCCAGTTTATAGTCCTGTTAGAGGCGAAACATTTACTATTCGTGAAACTGAGGATCCAAATTTTACAGTCTTGAATTACGTATCAGTTTTAGAGTTAAGGTTGTTTGTAAGGCACGCGTTAACATCATGTCATATAAAAAAATCATAACTTTTTAATTGTTACTTCTAACTTTTATGTGCTTGACTTGAGGAGCGGGGATGAGTAAGGTAGTATAGAGGAAATGCACTCGCACTATCTTGGACGGGAAAACCACAGTGAAAAATGTCACATATAAAACCACTTCCTAGTAAAACCCAATTAGATTTGAGCCTTAACCTGATAATCCAGCCTATTGCGAGCCTTATATCATAGACAAATGTGACATAAAGTAGACTAAGCAGGATAACTAACTTGGTCATAAGGACGGCCAACTTAATCTTTTATAAACCTTAAGAGTGAGATGGTGATCACGACAAAGAAGAAGGACAGGTATACAACTTGTGTGACCGTGAGAGAAGAGCAAATAAATATATTAAAAAGTCTCACGTATCTGAGGATCATTGTAGAGGAGAGTGGAAGGAACAGAAGAGTATTAAGTGAGAGAGGAAGCCAAGCAGAGGTATTTTTCAGAAGTGTGAGAAGCCTGATTTGAGGCAGGGATGTGCCAGACAAGTGCAAACCTACTTGTATTGATGTACGCTGAAGAAATGTGGGTAATGAAGGAACAAAATGAAAGTAGAACGCAGGCAAGTGAAATAAGATCTGAGAATCAGGGTAGGTGTGACAAAATTTGACCAGAGAAAAAAATGAGAATGAAGAATAGTAAAGAAACCCGCCTCGGTGGCGTGGTTGGCTAACGCGCTTGTCGTGTTGAGCTCGACTGCTGAGGACGGGGAGATCGAGGTTCGAATCTCGGTCGGGTGAACTGGGGGTGGTTTTTTCTAAATGGTTTTCCACTCTCCCTCCACGCAAATGCGGGTTCACTTCCTCTAATTCAGTCTTCCCAATTCCTAATCCATTAGCGTAATTAGTACTTAAAACGTATAACCCGAACGGGTAGTAAGACGCGGTGCTTAATATTATTATTATTATTAAGAATAGTAAAGGAAGAACCAGTCCAGGACAGGGTAGAGAAGACACAACTAAGGTGGTATGGCCATGTGAGAAGAGTGTATAGGTAAAGAATGCCCAGGAGCATGTTGGATATAGAGGTGAGGGTAAGAGGCCGGGAGGAAGACTAAGAGACAGATTGATGAAGAGAGTAAGGAGGAGTGTGGAGGAGAGAGGAGAACACTGGGCTGAGGTGGAGGGAGAGAGGTGATGGGAGAAAAGGAGGGGTGGAGAGGTCTATTATCTTAATAGACCCGTCAGGGGCTGATGACGATGATGATTATAGTGGTAAACACGAACAAAACATTTTTTCATGATATGTGGTACATCCCGTCTACGGTAGGAATGGTGGTAATTAACGCCTAGTAAAAATTATTATCCATTCACCAAATCATAAGATTTGTAATACCATAAAGTGAGTGATTCGATGTTAATTTTGGTAGGCCTAGTCAAAACTTTAACAACAAACAATTGGTTTTTAATTATGCTTTTTTATAAAACTGTTTTTATATCCTCTGATAGTTGTCAGCTACGACCATTCCTATGGCGAGTGGACTCTAGTTGATTTTAAACAAACTAATTAGATACCTACCATGAAGAATATAGTAAAAAAAACAAAATGTGTTTTATAAAAGAAAACAAAAATGAATGTATCATTTAATCAAGATTCTAATAAACTCCAAATTTGGAACATAGCACGAGACTTGAATAATTGTTAGGATTAAAAAAGAGATTTTTAAGTTTTAAGGTAATGGAAGTTGCAACCTTATTATGGAGAGATATTTAAATAAAATATAATGAAGTAACTGTCATAGGGCTGTTTCTTAGGCTTTCAAAACAATCTATGAGCGGGGAACACCTGTCTCCAAGTGATTATCTTGGTTTCTAATCAATTAAGGAGTATAAAACTATAAACCCAGCTAGGAGTTTTACTGATATAATCTCCCGAAGTGGTTGATCAGTACTTTAAGGAAAAGTGTCAGTGATTGGGTTGCCATTAAGAGATCAAGTCACGATTCTATTACATAAAGTAATCAACAATTACTCGTTTATTAAGTTATAAAATATGAACAAACATTTTTATTATTTGTAAGTTTTTTTATTGAACTAATTTTGATCTATCATTTAAATGATAATAATATACTCTACTCACGTTAATGGACACGGGAACTAAAGTCAGTCTTATATTGACGTGTTTTCTGCTGATGAAAATGTTAGGGTTTGAGTCTTGGCCTAGTTTAATGAGGGTGTTTTTACCTAAACCGGTTCTCACTCTTTCTTGGTTAACATTCGGGTACATTTCTTTTAAAGTTCTACCTTTCTCAATCCCATGCAATCAGTATAAATATGCATATGGCCTGAACGATTCGTTATACAATAATAAAAAATAAAAATGACAAGGAAAGGGGAGTATTCTAATGAATAGGAGTACACTCTTGAAGAAATTATGGAAACCCAGAACTTTAAAAGGAAAAACTAATCTTTGTAGCTGTTGGGGATTCCATCCAAGCTTTCGATCTCAGATGTCGCGTTTATGTTTCGGTGCCAAACCTTGAGTCATCACTAAGTATCAATAAAATACAGTGGTAGGTCACATACTGCATGCAATCTTTCAAATGCCCCGGGTGAAACACGTATCACACCTTAAGGAACATTTCACTAGACGTTTATCTAAAGAAGCATTTTCCATAGTCATGTCAGGTTCTATGATGCAATTAGAGAATATTCTTTATAAATTTTGTTTTTCACAATATTAAAAATAACATCAGGCTGCCAATATTTGTTAAATCTGAATAAAGAACGCTGCCAGTGTCAACGAATTGTCTTTAAGAGAGAAATATCAAAGTGTAGAAATTTAAACAAATTTTGCCTTAAAAACAAAATTTTAAGGGGGAAGTAATTAAAAAAATTTTTTAGTTAAAATAGCTTTGGAATACCCCGAAATGAATACTCAAACTTTGATATGTGTTATGTGTTTTCAACAACATATCTTTATAAGCAAATAGATTTTAATTGTATGATGCTACACAGACTAATTTAGAAATAGGCTGGATTCAGAAGATGATCTTAAGTTACAGGGGACATCCATGTATAAAAATATTGAAGCCATTTTTTTTTATCAAAAGTAAGACAACCCGAGTAGTTAATAAATAATATAACGATTTATATTTTTCATCTTCCAAATGTAACTTATTGCATAAGTAACTAAGTAGCTGTGAAAAAAAAAAATATATATATATATATATTTATTCAACTATTATTCTCTAAAAGACTTGTAAAATTTAACTGCCTTTATTGGATGTTATTAATATTACTGCAAACATTCTTATGAGGGTTCCAGAATGTATTTTTTCTGGTGTAATGGCTCCTGCGCTCTAAAAGGTTGTGAAACATCTGATCTAAACCTCCCGGTGTCCCTGGTATGAGTTGAATCCTTACAAGTATTTACCGGGTCCCTCGTTGTGGACCATAGCGAACAATATACAGCGTTGGAATGTCGCTTAGTCCCGTCTACACCCAAACATGGTCTCCTGTCCCCACCACGCCTGGGCCGTACCACTCTGCTATGATATATCTGCCTTGGACATGAACTCTGTGCCTCTGGACTTGTTTGCTTCTGGGTCAAACAGGCTGCCATTTCATTACAGACGCAGCCTCCATTGTCTCAGATTATGGTTCTATTTAGTTTTAAAATACAGTATTGTTTGGTTTATTTCTTTGCTGTATTACACTTTATAGTTTTGTCTATTATTTCTTTTAGATGTATGTTATCTATATACTATTAATGGTGGTGTGATCTGGTCAGCTGATCGTGGTTTTACAAAATTGAGATTTCACTTTTGCTTTCTAAACTTCTCCCCATGCTAATGTGGTTAAATTTGATTCTAGAATAACATTCTCTCTCCACCATTTCGGGTTAGCTATTATTAGCCCTCAGGTTAGATGTGTTAGTTATTAATGTTAATTACTACATGATCAGGATAAATAAGCACAAAAATACCTTGTACGAATCGAACTCAAATCCCCGTTCTCTATGATTGTTCAACATCGGAAAAACACTGGTTCTTCATCGGCTTGGAACTTTATATCCTCCGTAATCCGACGAGCCAGGACCTTTAGATCCCATCCTGTTCCACAGATATCACCTAAAATAGTAGTTAATACAGCTCAAACCAGACGTCATATCGTGGGATATCTACTCTCTCGACTAAACGATTAGGTTGGTGTACCACACATTTAGGGTCCCTTGTTTGTGTTGGGGTAGAGTAATGTCAAAATACAATTACATCGTTGGTCCGCTGTCGAGCGACCGAGCAACTGCGGTGTGCCGGTGAAGATGAGGCCAGCTTATGTGGATTTCTTACATCCATCACAGTTTCCAACCTGTGGTCTGAGTCAGTTTATTCAAGCCATATATCTCCACTACCGGCTTGCCACGCCTGTCGTAGCTTCATATGCCTTATAATATAACTTAACACTAGAACAAGCACAACATCCAGTATCCAGCGGTTATTTTATCACTGTGAAACGGTAAACTGATATTTCAACAATGTGAGGTTGCCAAGTGGTCAGCACAACAGACCCTTCAGCCAATTTAATCTCAGTTTTCTAGACTGGAGCCGTTACGTTCTCATTCAAGTAGCTCCTTATTTGTCCTCACAAGACTGCTTCATAGAAAATCTGGAAGAACCGGGGATTGAACCAGGGTCCTCTAGCTATGTAGCCAGCAGCTCTGACCATTAGACCATAGAGGCATTTGGAGCCAATGTAATATATTTAAACCATTTAAATAGGCCTGCATGCGTGGTATTACTGAGGTTTATAGTATAGTGTAATGTCCTAGGTTATGTTGGTTACTAGATCATGGGCTGATATTATGATATATGTTTAGTAAGTTGACTTCAAATGATCTAATAAAATCAAAATTATCGTTCCCATAACAAAGTTCAGTAGTGTGACTGCTGGATAAATTTAGTAGCTCCCTAAGTTCGGCGGGCTACCTATATATCGGGCGTAGTAGCTTTCACACCAATACAATATAGGATTAGTTCCACGCGCTCGCCGCCATTCGATAGTAAAAATATAAACAGACAACCACCACTCAAACAAGCAATAGCTCTATAATGTTTTAGACCACGTCAGGGAAATCCCCCTGATAATAATGTCGGGTTGTGAAGGAAAGCTATCCTTATTTTACCTGGAGGAAGGGTGGGAAACTATAGAGGAAATAAAAACAATTTTAGCCCTTAGGATACCTTTAAGAGCAGAGCTTTTCAACCGGTCTGATATGAAGGGTCAGAGGGTGTGATATGAAGGGTCAGAAGGTGTGATATGAAGGGTCAGAAGGTGTGGCATGAAGGGTCATACATAAGGTGTGATATGAAGGGTCAGAGGGTGTGATATAAAGGGTCAGAGGGTGTGATATGAAGGGTCAGAGGGTGTGTCATGAAGGGTCATAAGGTGTGGCATGAACTTTGCCATTGGAACTTTGAGTAAGATAAAAATTAAATGAGAAAAATAATTAAGGAATACAAATAAATCTTTTGAAATTTCCTATCATCATAATTTTTTTAAATATCATAATAATTCTAATCTTAAATATTTAAATTCTAAATACCGTCTTAACCCTCGTCTTTGTTATGCCACAATCTTTCTTTAAAAGCTTAGTGATGTGCCTTGAAAATTTTAGCGAATTTTTGAGTGTGCCGTTTGTTTAAAATGTTGAAAATTGCTGAGGCAAGGCTGCATCCAGTTGGAGGGTTTTCCTCCGTTTGATCCGTCTAGTGGACGGATGTAAGTTCCAACCGTTCGGCTTGAAGAACGGATTTCTCCATACACCTATCCGATTGGCCCGTCGTTGTCGTTGTAATTGTCAAATCAGTTCCTATCTAGACTCTGTAATGGACACGACTGTGGCAGCAGCGATTGCGCTTGCGTTTAAAGTTAAACAAAAAAATAAAGTGGTCAAAATGGACAAAAGAGTGGCTGTTTAAAAGAAGAGATCGGGGTCTTATCCCGGAATGGTACACTGAGGTTTTTTCCTAAATGATTTTTCCACTCACTTCCCAAGCAAATGCTGGTGCACTTACTCTAAATTACATCTACCGTACCCCTAAAACATTGTTGCAATTAGTATATAGGCAACGGTAGTAACACGCTGCGCTAAAGGAAATATTTACACTAGGTTCCTGATAATTAAAACACTTTATGGCTTGACTCTCAAATTAAATTCTAATTTAAATCAAAGAAGATGATTATGATTATTAGCACCACGTCTTACTACCCGTTCGGGTTATACGCACTTACGCTAATGTGTAATGGTAGGGTGACCTACAGTTTAACGTGGAATCCGAACCACGGTGGAGGCCTGGCATTCCCCACATTCACAAGATGTATTGTCAGAGGTGATAATCTGGCATGCCAGCCAAACTGACGGGCCTTATACATACATGTTGGGTTTTTCATCGGATTGACCCGAACGGTTCGACACAACGGGTCAAACGAATGAAAAAAAACTGAGGTGTATGCCAGCCTTTATAGTCTCCCTCGTTACCGACAAACCAGACCAATTGAGATTGATAGCATGTGGGTCAAACCTCTCTATAATCGCTAGTCAAAGCTATCTCGACCCTTACCCGTGGTCACGTGGCTTAAAACGTCAGTTTTGTACTACTCTATATGAGGTGAATGCTATTCTTGAGGGTGTGCCTTAGTGTGGTTCCAAACTATTCTGATCGCTAGTGCTGGTCAATTCCCTCCAATTACCTTCTAAAACAAGTCATCGATACCTTTAGTGTGGAACGTACTACTAATAAAATTAAACATATGCAGATGGACACGTGGTTTAAATGTTGAGATTATTTAATCTGGTTCGCTGGTAGTGGGGATATTGTGGTTCAAATCCCGGTCAAACGTGCTTTACAGAGGATGGTAATTCATAAATGGTAATCAGTATTTTACATGTGTCCAATTTAAACCGATAGTGAATCGCGGCGAAGAGAAAAGCGATTGCAGTTCTTAAGGTGCCAGGTTGGTTTTTAGTTCAACGCTCCGCAACTTGTGTTAGATTTATTTATTCGAGATTCTTGCCCACAGTAAAAATCCCTGCTTAAGATGGTGGTTGGGGTAACACGAACTAAGGTCAGTATTTTTGTTGTTTTTATATATCAATATGTTGCTTGACTTAAAGAAATAAAATATATCTCCAGTAGAAACATATAGTTAAATTTTAATTACATGGTGACATCAATAATTCTTGAGTATCCATGAAAAGCAAGGGCATATACAGCTCATTTTTCTAGGGAGGGCTTCTAAAAAAAATATTGTGGGTTAGACCCCCTTCCACCCCCGCCGCCCGATCTGATCCTTTCTTTCTAACTTTTCATAGCTATCAAATAATGTTTTGAGTAAGTAGGTAAGTTAAGATAATGGGTGGGGGAAGGGTAGTAAAACTACCCACATAAGTTTAAAAACTCTACTTCTGACAGTTCTGTTATTTAAGCTGCTCTTATCTTAGGGTTATTCCTCAAGTAGAATATTACAGTTGATATTAAAAATGCTTTCCTCATTTTCTCGGACCCCAATTTCTCGGATTATTCCAAGAAACATCCTTTGTTTTTCAATAACATATGAACATATGAGAAAAGAAGTACAGTATTCGAAATGTTGACAGAGTTGATTTTACAATTGA
>CABFOV010004435.1:0-15278 GCA_902141375.1 Timema poppense | reverse complement strand
GCTGCCCACCCCTGGTCTCAGTAGACTGGACTGCTGATAACGGGGAGATTGGAGTTATAGTCCTGGTCGGATGGTGGGGTTAGGGGGGGGAGGTAGGGGCGGATCAAGGACCTCTTCTCAAGGGGGGAGCTCCTTCATGTGACATGATAATACAACACCACCTTTTGCAACCACTGTCTAACGGGAAAACAGTACATGCAGCGCACCACGCGGGAGGACGCCGCAGTCCCGCGTTTGCCAGCATATACGTGGGATTTGTTCGCATAGGTTACTTTTCTTTACATGCATTAATATTTCCAGCCTGTGGCCTGGGTCACTTTTTATTCAAGCCTTATATTTTCCACTACCGGCTTGTCAGGCCTGTCGTAACTTCATATGCCTTTTAATCGATCTTAAGATTTGGACAGGAACAACATTCAGTCCCCGGCCGTTAATTTATAAATGTGAAAGAGTAAACCTACATTTTACCAATGATAATTTTTTCTGCCATTTTGGGAATCGAACCCGGGACACTTAGCTCAGTATACAGACACGCTACCAACTTCGGTGTCGGATATGGTTAGTGCACTCCTATATCCTGCAATGATTTCACGAGAATTTCACTGCCGCGTTAGTCTGTGCAGACCTATAATCTAGAATATTTGTTCAAACCAATGAGTAAATCGAACTTGATTGAAACAACGGAAAGGGAGATAAAATCCAACCACGCTTACTTCCAATGGGGACTTTTATTGACCATTGTGATTTCTGTATAACCAAAGTAACTGTCCGACCCTTTACTCACATAAACACGCACTTACACTCACGCAGCAGTGCGAGAAAAGATCGTAATATTATGCAGAGGAATAAAAAGAAATTTGAAATTGCCTCATTCTGGCAATATTCACATGGTTCAAGGGCCCTTCCCCCTCCTTCCAAGACCCCTATATTGCGCCAGTTCATAATGACGCTGGCTGTCTTCTCGTGAAATGTCGGGAGGGAGCTTTCACAATACGCGTGCCTCAACCCTTCAATGACGAACACATTAGCAAGGAGGAAAGACAATTCTATATTGCGCCAGTTCATAATGACGCTGGCTGTCTTCTCGTGAAATGTCGGGAGGGAACTTTCACAATACGCGTGCCTCAACCCTTCAATGACGAACACATTAGCAAGGAGGAAAGACAATAGACCTTCTTCACGCATTTACGGTCAATGTCTTTTTTCGTTTCTTTCGGCTGAAGTCGACAATTACCAGTGGCCATGATTCTAGGGATAGGTCGTTACTGTGACTCAATAGTAGGAGTGTTGTGTAACTAGGTTTTATGTCTGTTTCAGTTTTTTGACGACTTTTAAAAAGTTTGAACAAACTATATAAGAATAAATGGTATGGATAGTTATGTTCTTCTAGAGATTACACTACTTCAGACACGTTAATCTGAATGTCTGTTGAAAATACTTACTTATGCTATGGCACTAGGAACAAGAATGTTCATTGTCACACTTACAAACGTACGCCACCTATCCCTACCCCAAGCGAGTTCTATCCAGTCCACCAAAATCTCTTCCAGGTCAAATTTAATACCATCCTCCTATTTGATTCTAGATATCGCCAATGGTATCTTCCCATTGGGTTTGCAGTCAATGCCCTCAACACAGGGGCGGATTTACACATGGGCCTAGTAGGCACGTGCCTACAGTGGCAGATTTTAGGGGCGGCAAATTTTGAATGACAAAAAGAATTAAATATCTGTTTCTGCCAATTAAAATAATGTTATACCTTCATCGTGTGTGTAATTGCTGTGGTTTACTGTATCTGCGTACCAACATGACAAAGAATCGCTTTAATTCACGGACAATCGTCTAAATTGAAGGTTGCTTATTGGAGAAAGGGGAATTGTTTGGCTTCATCGACCAGTTTTCTCAGAAGAAGTCACGGCGCAAGATATTAGAGACGATTTTATTACTGTGTACATGCTAATGTTTTATATGTAGTAACATGTTCTACATTCTACTAATGCAGACTTTATATTGTAAAATTTTATAATATTTGAATTTTTGTGTTGAGATAGTGTAGGACTGTTTATTTAAATGTTTTAAGTATTTTCTTAGATTCTCATTACTTTTTAAACATCACTATAGTAAATAATAAGATAATGTAAGCACTTTATATCTGTTACTCCACAGATAGCACTTGTGAATATGGTATATGCGTGTTGGTGCATGAAGGGTGGTATGTGGGAAACGGGGATTTAGAAAGGGATAAATTAAGGTAGGAAAAGTGGGCGGCAAATTATATAGTACCAATGGGCGACATAGTCGTAAATCCGCCCCTGCCTGAACATGGTTCTATAATCTCACACTCACACTGCATGCTCTGACCCCCGTAATCTGGCAACACTTTACCATTCTAACAACTTATTATGATGAATACAGTTTATATAACTCATCATTATGTAGCCTTCTTTATTCTACAGTAGCCTAATACATTTTTGGAACAACTATTTTACCAAGCACCTTGTTTTCGAACACACTTGCTTTCATCATATAACGTAAGAGACCACATTTCACACCCATAGAGAACAAACACTAACATTATTATTATTATTACTTAGAACACATCTTACTAACTGTTTAGGTCATACGATTATTTACTAATCACGATAGTGGTTTATGAGATCAGGAAAGCTATATTTTATATAAAGTGTAGGCAGATTTGCGTGGAGGGAGAGTGGAGCCATTTTGGAGATACCAACCCTCAATAGACCCAAACGAGATTCGAACCACGCTCTCCCCTTCATCGGAAGTCTAGTCTACTGCGAGAGTACCACATTATACGATGTGGCCACCGAAGCGGTTGGTAAAATTATAGTTTATATTTTTTTAAAGCTACCCGCAACAGTGGTCAGAATGGCTTAAGCCAGGCATTTCAAACCTGTTTGATCGTAAGGGTCATGTTTAAATTTAAGGGGTTCGCATTTCTAAAATCTAAAATTGTCACAATATTTAAGTAAAGAAAACCACAGTTATTAAATAATTACCACTTTGTCGTTGCAGCGATAAAAAAAGGCATAATTTATTTTCTAATTAAATTTATTATTATTATTATTATTATTATTATTATTAGCACCGCGTCTTACTACCCGTTCGGGTTATACGCACTTACGCTAATGTGTAATGGTAGGGTGATTGTGAGATGAAAATGGAGGACCTACAGTTTAACGTGGAATCCGAACCACGGTGGAGGCCTGGCATTCCCCACACTCACAAGATGTTTTGTCGGGGGTGAAGGAAGGGTTTGGTAATCAGATAAATCTGTGCCGGGACCGGAGATTGAACCCCGGACGCCAGCATAGAAGTCTGACACCTTACCCCTAGACCACCAGGTCACCTTCTAATTAAAGTTTTACTCATAAAAAACTACCAACTTTCCATAGATTTTGAGCTTTCAATGTCTTATTTTAATCAAAACGTATATTTTACCCTCTTAATACCATAACGAGAGCTTTAAAACTCACCCTATCAACTCTAACCATTATGTGAAGTAAGAAAAATTAATTTAATTTCTTAGTAAAATAAATAAATACCAAAGGCAAACATTTAAATATTTATTGATGAGTCTTTAACCCGAAGTTTGGTTTGATAAGATTCACATCCATTCAGAACTGATACATGCACTCATCCCTTCAGTTGGTTAGTGCTGTCCGCACCATCTGGAATAAAGCACATGCAATAATGAAATTCATAACGTTCGATAGCTTCCCGTTGCTTTCCAAATTGAAATTTTCAGCGAGCTCAAAAGAGCTTAATAATTTTGCCGGGAAATCTATTTTTACATAAACTCCAGGGGCTAGATTCACTAACGGGAGCAAATAGTTGCTCCGGCGCAAATTTGAAATATGTGCCCAAATCCCTGTTCACTAAAAGGAGCAGGCGCAATTTGAGAGCAAAGTGGTGCCTTTTATCTGCCACCAATCAAGAGTAGCCGCAACTATTAAATCATAATTGTCACTTCAATAAATTTAAATGGTGGCATGTTATTGTATTGGCTTAAAATACAAGCATTTACCTAACTGTTCTCCAATTAATAATGAATTAATTAAAATAACAAAACGTATGTCAAGCACAAAATTTGTTTCAATTTAGGCAGTGATAGCAAAACAATTACGTACCTTTTATTGTTAAATTATTACATTAAGACAACGCAATGACATTTCTTGCAGTATTACAAAACAAAACTAAGAACTGTGTAATCTTCGTCTAGATTCAAACAAGTTTGTATTCCTCCAAGTCCAAAGATATCTCGTCACTAAATATGGTGGTTAGTGTAGCTTTAGAATAAGTTTTAAAGTTTTTATAGACATTAATGTTTTATTAATTGAAATTAAGCTTTAAACTAATAATATAAATAAATACAAAATAACATATTAATATGTTATTGGTAAGACATCCAGAAAAAGGCCGCTTCTATTTTATTGCTAGTTTATGAGCAAAATATTTAGAGATCTGTGTATTTGCTGTCGTTTTCATTACAAATTTATAATAAAGAAACCTTGACTTTGAAAGCAAATTCTTCACAATGATTGGTCGAAAAGAGCGGAATCAATTACGTTTATGGTGACGTCACCATAATCTTGCCACTAGTTTGCGCCTTGTTTAGTGAATACGGAAATATAACAAATAATAAGGCGCATCTTTGGGAATATCTTGGGTGCAGAGTTACGCCATTTACAAAATCTCACTCGTTAGTGAATGCAGGCTCAGGGATATTTTCCATGCCACAATCGGCAAAGGACTAACGGCTTTACTTCAGCTGCGAAGAAATGTGTGCTATGGATGTTAATATCTCAATAACAATTAGTCGACCTCGGCTGGTATTGAATCCACAAACTTCAGCTCTACCTAAACCTGACTGGTTAGCACCAAGTCTGTCAGCTTGTGATATTGTTCCTTTACGTGATGTCTGCGTGAGTCCCACGGTAAAACCCCATTGTGGTGTTTACAACCATTCTAACTCGGGTTCCTCGACCTCTCATGTCACCCATCACGTGATAGTTCTTATTGAGTTATCCTTTTCGTCACGGTTTCATTGTTTGTTATATTTATAAAAACGATATTGTAATAAGTGCAACAATGGAGGGGGGGGGGGAGGAGGTGTTCTAGATCTGTAGACTGATTTTTATCACACTGTCTTACTACCCAATCGCGTTACACGCCTTTTAACTAATTACGCTAATGAGTTAGAATGAGTGAGATTGAACCTAGAGTAAGTTTACCCACATTTTATTGAATAGAAAGTGGGAAACAATTTAGGACAACCACCATCACTAGGCCCGACGAGGATCTAACATAAATCTCACGTCATCAGCAGTCTAGTCTACAGCGATAGTAGCGCCTTAGACCATGAGGCCACCAAAGTGGGTTCAAGTGATACGAATGTGAATAAATTACCAATTATTTGGAGTCTACCTCAAATGTGGTCTCAGGTGTTAATATTCTTATATAAATATTAAGGACATAATATATTTTATATTGTTAAGGTGGTTTTTCCCTAAATCGTTCTCCATCTACCCTCCACGGCAATACGGGTACACTCCCTCTAGAACTCTGCCTTCACTACCCTGTTAGCTTACCACATGGGGATAACCCAAGTGCGGAGTAAAAAGTAGATCATAAAAATAACATTTATAAAAAGGAACCTCTTCTGTTTAGACACAAAGTGCTTGGAGGGAAAATAGAATCTGACCAAAGTTTTTTTTTATTATTAATATTTTTGAAGTTCTGAGATAATTATTTTTATTTCTGCATGGCTAAGCTATATTTCATGTATATGAAGAAGTTAAATTAAACTTACTAACCATGCTATCATGTGTGCAGTTCCACAATCATTATTAGTACAAGCCAACCGTACCATATGTGTTTCTCCTACAATTTTGTCTCATAATCATTAAATATTAGGATTTTGTTTATAAAAAACCTTTTAAATGTACATTTTTGCATATTGTTTTGCTAACAATAATACATTATATTTTCTTATTGGTGCTATTTTATAGGTATTGACACTATTTATCAAAAGTGAAATTTGAGATCACATGACCTGATGTAGTAATACGTGAAAGAAGATCTAGAAGCTCTTCCAGCTGTCTTCTTATGAAAATTGGAACGTAAATAGTTTCATTACAAACTTTGGATCTTGCTTGTATACCAAGTCATATAATGTGTGATAGTACACGTAGGAATAGTATTTATATATAACATTGGCTATGATTTTAAAAAAGTATTTATTAATTGAAGAATGCATTAGATGTGTTCAGCTACATTAATAAATTCATACCATAAACATATAATATAATAAAAGTTTGTTGAAATTCATGTTTTTTAATCAACATTAAATTCAATAACAGAATACAGAGTGAAATAAATGAAAAATTTATTGATATTCTTGGGCTTTAATTAACATTAAATCAAATAACAGAAAATAGATTGAAATAAATGAAATGTTTGTTGACATGTATGTGTTTTAATCAACATTAAATCAAATAATAGAATATATATAGTAATAAATTAATGCTTTGTTTGCATAAGTGTGTTTTAATCAACATTTAATCAAATAACAAAATATATATTGAAATAAATGGCATGTTTGTTGACATTCGTGTGTTTTAATCAACATTAAATTCAATAAGAAATATATATATTTTGAAATAAATTAAATGTTTGTTGACATTCATGTGTGTTTTAATCAACATTACATTCAATAACAGAGTATAAACTAGCAGCGTCATACCTTACAAACTAGAGCTCTTTGAAACATATCTTAACATGTTTAAAACAGAATGCATATTGTAAAGTATCGTATGAAAAACTACAACATGGTTCAGTTATAATGAGTCTATAATTTGTTTAAAAATAAATTAGGATAGTTTTTTGCTTTAATCTTTGCCTTATTGCTTATGTTCTTAGAAGGTAAGTTATTCTTCCATGTTCGTTTCCTTCCATAATCTTTAACCGATAGATATCTCAAAACATTTGTAAATATACTTCTAATGAAATATATTGATTAATGAGCTTCTCAATTTAATGATGACTCATTATGAGACGTGAGTCTCACCAAGCATATCCACCGTATCCTCTGTATCCACCAATATGTCCGTAAGGATTTCCGTATCCACCTACATAGCCGTATCCTCCCAAGGCATTGTATCCTGAATCCAGACTGTAGTAACTTGAACTAGGTCCGTATCCGCCGTAATAAGGTCCGTAGCCACCGTAGTAAGGTCCGTAACCACCATAACCCAGGCTGTATATACTTCTCTTGCTGATCTGGTCACCGGACTCGGTGGCTCGCACTGTCATGGCGAACAGGGCTACCAACAGCAGGGCTAGCAACTGTCCACACACAAAGTCAACACATGGATATTAATGATGACAACAATAGGAAAAATCTTTTGTGAAACACAAATATATCTTATTGTGGTCAACAATGTACACATTACTATATTATTAGTGTTAATTTATAGGTATTGGTGATCTCTACCAAGAGCGATAGCTGCATATAGTATGATTTAGCGCATGAATATGTAAAAGTAAGTCTTGTAACTTTTATAACCATCATATAGGGAATACGAGTTAAGGGCTGTTTTTTTTTTTTAATTTTTATAGCAAAATACATTTTTGGCCAAAGTAAATAAAATATTACTAGAGTAAAAACATAAATTTTAATTTATACCATCTTATCTTACATGACGACTAAAATATTAATGTGTTCTAAAACAAGGTGCTTAGGAAGAGATATATATATACTCCATAAACCAGGTTTTATAATAATTCATTTGCGCTGCATATCCTACCCACCATAATCTATGAAATTTATTATCTTAGAAATGTCTTGTGGTGAGCACAGGATATGCAACTCATCATTATGCAACCTCCGCCACTTCCCAGTAGCCTCATTCTAAAATAGAATATATATATATATGGTCCAAAATAGAATATATTTATATATATATATATATATATATGGTCCAAAATAGAGTGAGGCTGCTGGGGAGTGGCGGAGATTGCATAATGATGAGTTGCATATCCTGTGCTCACCACAAGACATTTCTAAGATAATAAAGTTTCATAGATTATGGTGGGTAGGATATGCAGCGCAAATGAATGATTATAAAACCTGGTTTATGGTGTTAAATGGCACACCTAATAGGAAAAGACAATGGGAGAAGACCTAGCTAGATGGAGATGTGAGAATAGCTTTAGAATGGAACTGAAATAGATAGGGTGTAATGATGTAGGCTGGATAGAACTATCTCAAGAAAGAGCTAGCGTGTATTGAGGTGTGCTGGATAGAACTAGCTCAAGATGGGGATAGGGTGTAATGAAAATAACTGGATAGAATTAGCTCAAAATAGGGGTAGGTGTTGTTCTTTTGTAAGTGCAATGAAATGCCATAGAGTAATTATATAGAGCTCCATAGAGACTAAAGGGTATCTAAAATAAAATATTGCAAATTAATGTTCTTAAGAAAGGAATTAATCCTTTATATTACATTTACGCTCTTCATAGGTGGTCATATGACTTAAAGCTAGACACATCTCCTTAATGTGTGACTATAGTAATACCACGGTTGTCTCATAGTTTATTTACAGTAATAAATAACTGGACTGGGTTGTAAATGTGTATCTTTTATAATAAACAGATAAAGTAAACCAATTCATTGGCACTGAATTGCAGAAAGCTTCATAGTTGTGTTTGGGGATTAGGCTTCACAGAGGTAATAAACGCCGGGGACAACAATTATAAATAAAGTTAAGATAACTCATATTCAAACGCTTTCGAAACACATGGATACTTGGACCTCAATTAGCTTTACACAAATATTTCTAGAATTTGGTATTTAAAATAATCAAATCAATTACCTAAATGTATCCATATTTTCACTTTTCTAAGCTAATAAACAAAATCTAAACTGATACAATGTATAAGTAATAATTATTTTGGTTTCTCCATATAGATACATGTTTATACAATTGCATTAAAATAAACTGGATTTATTTTAAATTTTGAAATGTTTGCCCTTGGAAACAATTTTCAATTATTTCCCTTGAAAAATTACCAAATTTTGACCCAATTTGTTTGAGAACTTTGAAGTGTGTGTAGATATTATGTAAACTCTTTGTATTTATAAGACTAATGTCCCGGATGAATGAACTCCTTTATTTATGTCATTAGTAAACGTGTATTAGCAACATTGGTGGTCACATGGAATAAGGTGTAACTATCACAATTGACTGGTTTGCCAGTGACGAGGAGGTGTACATTTGAATTCAGGTCGGATGTATTGGGATTGTTTGCTTCTCAATGTTTTCCCACTATTCTTCCATGCAAATGTTGGTACGTCTAACTTAAGTGTTCACCATCTCATCAAAGTATTTCTGCTGATATCCCAGAAAGGGGGTAAGGCATGATGCATTTATTTATATTTAGGGTGGTCTTTTTTACTTTCTCGCTATCTTACAGAAAGAGAAAGTATTGTGATCGTCAAAAAAAAAATCTAGTCGAGATTTTGATGTATCTCGACGTCTTATGACCCCCCGAATCCGAAAAAGTTGTTTTTGAATTTCCGTCTGACTGTCTGTTTGTACCTCCAACTAGAGCATAAACTATTTTACCGATCAGGCTAAAACTGGGCAAATAGGGATTTCATAGGATAGCCCCAAGAGGCTTTTTGAATTGTATATCTAACCTTAAAATTAAGGGTAGTTTACTGAAGGGCAATAAGAGAAAAAAGTCGATTTTCTCAAAATCTGCTTTAACGATTTTGATTAGATTTCATTTATAAACATTTATAAATATTCCAAACAAAATTGTTTCTCTCAATATTTTGGCAAAATTGACTTAAATGGTTCCGGTCTGACATGTAATTTAACATTTTTTATCATATCTCCGAAACTATTTGAGATATAAAATTACTTATCACAACAAATTTGTAAATATATTTATAATACGAATATGTTATTCGAAGCATAATTTTATAAAACCTATAACTTTTAAGCTATACGCAAATATATATATTTTTTAACTTATCTATAACAAAAGCTAAAGTATTGTGACCTTAAAAAAAATCTAACCTGAAATAGTGATGGATGTTGACGTCTCATTACCCCCCTGAATCCTAGAAAGTGATCTTTGCAATGCCGTATATCTGTGTGTCTGCTTAAAATTAAAATTAAGAGTAGTTTAAGAAAGGGCGAAAAGAGAAAAAATAAGATTTTCTCAAAATTGGCTCTAACGATTTTGATTAAATTCCGCACCAAGGCGATTAATAATATTATAAATAAACTGTTTTTTTAATTTTCCCGTGAAAATGACTCTTAGGGTAGCCTACTTTACAGAAGCTGAAATTTACGTTATCCGCAAATATTTGAGATAATAAATAACTTATCATTGCAAAAATATAGTACTATTAAAAATAAATAAAATGTATATTAAATATATTTTTATAAAACCAACAGTCTCTTAGATATTGCCAAATATATTAATACAATTTTGCTAGCTTTAGTCGTAAAGAGATACTACTTAAGCTTTAACGCAATAATTCTCCAATCCCATAGAGTAATTAAATATATGTCTCTAAAAGCTTATGTTGTTTTTCCTTAAGCCCCTAAGAAGAAATGTTTGTACAACATTGATCTATTTCCATTTTGGACTCAATAGTTAATATTTACTTTTTGTATTGGTCTAAATTTATAAATGAGGAATTTAATAGCAATGCGATGATATGAAAATGTGCAGCACCTAATAAAATGTCGAAAATGTTAACCGGTAGTCGATCTGTTGTTGACTCTTGTGGTACCAATATTGATCTTTTTATCGGTCTAAACATACAAATTAGTACATTAGTTCCCTAAAAATAAAATTATAAAATTTATAACCCGGACTCAAAAAATATTTTACATACGTATAGTGAAATATATGCTTGGGTTTGCTAGCCTATATATTTCGTTTCACATATATTACGAGTTTTGAGTAAATATCTCCATTTTAAAATAATAGAGAAAGAAAGTCCGTGCGGAGTTCCGTAACAATTTTTTTTAGACCAAAGACAATAATTAATACAAAGCATTTTCTGGAGTTTACATTGAAAAATTAAAACTTAATCTATTTAAAACCATTTAGGTTAATCTTATAAATATACTTTGGGCTCAGATTTTCAAAAAACATTTTCTGTGTTACTCTTACAATAGTAACTGAATTTGTTCCACATCGGTCTATAAATGTATTAAATTTAAAATCTATAATAGAGGTCTTGATTTACAAAATATGCTTTAGGTTTTTTTATTTAAACTACTGCTATTTTATATTAATGCAATAATTGCTCTTTAGCCTATATATATATTTAAAACGTAAATGATTATTTTTAATCCCCAAATTCTGCTCAATCTATTTCATGATATGCTATTTTTAAATGAAAGCTTGAACATCAAGGGGTGACCTGGCGGTCTAGGGGTAAGGTGTCAGACTTCTATGCTGGTGGCCGGGGTTCAATCCTCGGTCCCGGCATAGATTTATCTGATTACCAAACCCTTCCTTCACCTCTGACAAGACATCTTGTGAATGTGAGGAATGCCAGGCCTCCACCGTGGTTCGGATTCCACGTTAAACTGTAGGTCCTTCATTTCATCTCACAATCACCATGCCACTACACATTAGCGTAAGTGCGTATAACCCGAACGGGTAGTAAGACGCGGTGCTAATAATAATAATAATAAGAAGAAGAAGAAGAACACCAAGGATATAGCTCAATATTATAAATTTCGAAAATATTCAAAGCGAAAGTTACAATGTTAGAAAACGTCCATTTATTCATACTGCAATTCCTGGAGTCCTACTAAACAAATTTCAATCCTCTTCTTTCAAAAATAAAAGCATTTTACCAATACGGTGTCAAAGCTTTCAAATTTTCATTAGGCAATCTCTACTCCAAATCTGCGACTGTATGATGTACCAAGTCAAAGAAATGTGGTTAAAGCCCCTAAATAAGAGATCTTGAGTTGTAAATTCGCATAAAAATAACAAAATGTCTGAGATTACGACGGGATCTACTATAAGCCCTTGTTACTTTAACTACTAAGAAAGTTAAATTAAGGGTTTTTTCGCCTCGTATGCATAAAAATGTGTGTGCTTTAAATGAATATTACTACTACAGGGAAAGTAATCTACTCAATTTAAAAGATACAATTCTTACCATTCTGTTTAGTTGTAATTTGCTTACTTGAGTTTTCATCTTAAGAGAGGTGTGATGTGTAGTTGACCCAGACAGCTCTCAGGGGAGACTGATGGCTGACCAAGGAGACTTGTTGACATATATACACATCATAACACGCGACACTGTATTGTCCTCAAACCCGTATCTGTCATTGGACGTATCCCAGAGACCATGTACGGTTCCTACACACTTTAGTCACTCATTAGCGTCTTAATTAGGCATGTTAATTTATGATCAAAGTTTCGTGAGGAAAGTTAGGGACAGGCGTGCAAGGTTTACTTAGCCACAAGGTAACATTGTATGTGTTTTACTGACAATAATATTATATCTTTTATTATTCATTGTTCAAACACTTAGTTCATACGTGAGTTAATTAACGCAAGGTAACAAACATTAGAATGTATTCCCAATAGATTTTTCCCCAAATGAAGGCTTAATTTTTTTACATCTGAACTTGAACCAAATTTATCATAGTGGGTCTACCACTGTGTGAAAACCGTGGCACTCTGTATAGTAAAACCAGCCAAATTTTGAGTAACGTGCAATTTCAACAAACCCTAATTATAAGTTAAAATGTATATGTTACCTATAGTTTAGTGGTAAAATAGTTTATATAAGCTAAATAATTTTTTTTATGTGAACAGGTACAGCTTTAACTGTATGGATAAAAAATGCTTTATTTTACTTGTAATAAAATGTCTTCAGGTAGTAATGTAAACATACTATAAACAGCTTTTAAAGATGCCCAAAATTAAATATATATATATATATATATATATTGAGGAAGCCAACTCTCAATAATCTTACGTAGCATCATCTAAAATCAATACAATGATGTATGTATATGCTCCGCCCACATCACTTCCTCTTGAATTCAAAACGTTCATTCACGTTGAGATGGTAATTCTTGTTAGTGGGATAAAAGGATAAATAAATATTGATATGTTGATCAATTTATTTATTTTTAGCACCACGTCCTATTAACTGTTAGAATTATACCCTTACGTACTGTACCAATAACGCTAATGGTTTTAGGGATTAGGAAGGTTATATTTATAGGAAATGTATCCGCATTGACGTTGAGGTAGAGTGGAAAACAATTTTCGGAAAAACTTAATACACCTGACTGAGATTTGAACCTTGATCTTCCTGTCATGAGCAGTCTACTGCAAGATTAGCGCGTTAGACCATGCGGCCACCGAAGTGGCTTTTAAATTTGTTATTATTAAAACTTTTTGGAAATTTAGATATGTTTCAAACTTTTGGGTTTAAAAAAATTATGTATGAACTTTACGTATGAATCAAAATATATATCAAAGAATGGAACATTCTTAAAACATTTATATTAAGAGGATGAATGAGATTATTAAAAATATATTAAACACATTTCTAATGATTATTTTTTCGCATTTATTGAAATCCCGATAATTTTTAATTTACTTCTTTCATAATAATTATGAACTTTCAGGCGATATCAATATTCTTAAATACATCTTTTAAAACCCAATCAAGATAGCCTACAGAATTACACCTCAAGAACTTTCATCAAAATATAGAGATACATTCTTTCATGGCTCCAATATGTTCTGTATTATTTTTATAAGAGAATGTATAAACATAGCTGCTTTAATTTAGGAGTGTTTTAAGCTGTAATTGTTAAATTTCTTTGGATATAATTGCTGTTGCTTATCTAGTAAAATAATTTCAAGATCCATAACAACCGTTAAATGTTGCAATTATAAATGTANTATGATAAAACAAATGGAACATCAAATGTTCTGGCTGTACCTTTGATAAATATCCTTTATTTGATTTGGAAAATAAAATGGTTATCCATTACTTATTCTGTTTTATAGTGTGAGAAACAAATACAGAATATTCTAAAATAACCCAATGGAGGCCTAGATATTCATGGTGGGTTCCAAATTGCTTCGTGGAGCACCGTTTTAAAAACGCAGGTCTATTTTTTTGCCCACTGTTTGGACGACTCTTCAACCCTCTCTGTATCCATGTAAAATAACATTTCTTCCAGTGGTAGCTCATCATTTCATGATAGGTCAATGATTAAAAAAACATATTAAAGATCTAAATTTGATCTAAAACAGCTTAGAATTGAGATAAAATGTACACGCTTTTGCGTGTATGGCGATTAGAAAACAAAACAGGGAAAATACTCCCGGTACATGTTCTTGAACACTCGTGCCAAATTGCCAAATTGAGCAGCTTTCCATTGCTTTACAATTTATTTTTGAAACTATTAATTTCTAAAGATAATGTTGGTGCATAGCAACATAAAGACAGTAAATAATACTTTTTAATTTTATGATTCGGGTTATTAAATCATAGTGACGTAATTATGTTTAAATTAATGTTAGAAATGTATATGATTTTTTACTAACCTTTTATTTGGTAATAGGTTATATTTTTAAACACGATTAGTATACGTATTACTTTTCTTTCTGGTCCATAAAATTATTGCGGTATCCTTTAATGGTCCCTATTTGAACTGCAGTTAATCTATAGTATACTTTTGGAAGGAAGAAACATATATGCTAGTTACTAAAAGTTACTAAAACAATTTTAACATATTTATATGTAAATTCGTGTGATTTGTAGCATTCATTTTTTATAGATACTACAATACCTATAAAATAACACAGATAATACAGTAAAATGTTATCAATGTTAGCCGCAAAAAAAAAGATTGAATTTTTCTACTGTTTTCCAAACCAAAATCAGTTTATATATATTAGATCTACCAACACTTTTATAAACTGGCAACATTTTTGTTGATAGTACAGAGTAAATAACTTACTTAATCTATAGCATTAGGAGCTCGAAAGCTCACTGCCACCATTAAAAAAGTACCTTACCTATCACTATATAGCTAGTGGAGACCTGGTGGTCTAGGGGTAAGGTTTCGGACTTCTGTGCTGGGGTCTGGGGTTTAATCCTCGGTCCCGGCACAAATTTATCTGATAACCAAACCCTTCCTTCACCTCTGACAAGACATCTTGTGAATGTGAGGAAT
>CABFOV010004434.1:47500-52517 GCA_902141375.1 Timema poppense | reverse complement strand
CCATCCACTCAAAATGTAATAAAAGTAACTCCATGGTGTCAGCCCGCGTTCAGGCTATACCTACCAAGTGGCTACCAAACTGTTTGGTGAATTAGTGCCAACTCTCGGGGATAGAGGGTGTCATGTGGTCAGCACAACGATGACACAAGCCATTAAGCTCGGTTTTCTATACCAGATCCACTACTACTTTATTCGAATAGCTCCTTATTTATCAACCCTAGGCTGAATCTAACCCGTTCCAGACCCACTGCTTCCTTGATAATCTGGACGCACTGGGAATCAAACCCGGGACCTCTGGGTCCGTATCCAGAACCTATGACCACTATACCACATAGGTGGTCCTCAAATTGTAATGATATCTACATGGTTAGAAATTTAAGTAAATATTAATGTCCGGTTTAAGAGTGGTATGGGCACATTTCAGAAAGTATAAGAGACACAGATCCTATTCAATTAACCTAGTGTAATTAAAACCACACAGCAATACTCAGAGCAAACAATCATAATAATAGTAAAATGAAGTGGTACATGGATCAAGCGTCCATAAGATCTTGGTGAGAGGGAATCAGGTGGATTGTCCAATTCACGTTGTAATTAGAACTATTTCTTAAAGCCTAACTTATGTCACACACAATGCTGCTTGGAAACAAATCTCCTAAATTGAGAATTTATGCTTCAGAAGCTATTTAGAAGCGTAAATTCCGACTAGCATAGGGAAAATTATCTCGAACTATTAATACTATATCGCTACGTCATTGGTTTATTGCTAAAATATTTACGCATATATTTTGCTGTAAGCAGAGGTGCACCCAAGGGGGAGAGGGGCAAACAGGGTATTTAACCCCACCCCCTCCCTTCCTCTTTCCCCATCACCACAAATATTGTTAATAGAAATTTAAATAATATTTAGTATATCTAAAATATTTTAGCATTGAAGATGTGTCGAATGTATATGCTACATTTTAAGACCAGGCTTCAGACTTAAGCCTAATATTCAAAAGGTTTACCGTTACAAACAAAATTAACAATTGAAAAAACATATAAATACCATTTTCATTAATTAAATCCTTTAATTACTATAAAACTACTCCAAATGATTTATAAAAGCATTTAATATTTTAAAATATTCTTGGCCTTCAAGGCATAGGAGGCTGTGCAACTACAAATCCACACTCTGCATCAAAATGTCATTCTTGCTACAGCCTTGATTGAATGCCTTCCCCCAAAGTAAATGGATGGGTGCGCCACTGATTAAGTAACTTATATGAAAATATATTTTATTTTACCTTTTCCATCTAAACCATCTTGAAATGGCGAAATCACACTCCTGACTTTTGGGATTCTTTGATGTATAATTATAAAAAATCCCAATACCTAATAAGTCATTAAAGTAAAACAAAAGCTAAAAGAACACTATTAAAACTCCACGATCCTTTCTACTAAAGAAAAACAAGAATTACCGTCAACTACGGTTAAAGTAGCCTCGTCATCCCCTCCCTCCCCTTTCCATACTCTTATCAGTGCTGAAATGCCTAAATTTGAAAGAGTGGTCAAGTGTTTTTGCCAAATACATGATAATACATGTGACTAGAATACCTAAACATAACTCAATGTATTTAATTAGTGTAAAATTTAAAGCTTGTTACGTATACTAACTATTATTTTACAATTAATTTTATATATATTTTATGTAATTTTTACCTAAACTACACTAAATTAGCTTGGTAAATAAACATCGTGATCTTGAATCTTCTTTTCAATAGTTGGCACAATGCTTAGCTTGCTTCAAATGAACAGCATGACCTGGGTTGTAAACAGTGAGCTAATTGGCCAATTACTTATGGGCGAGCGGAAAGGAACGTGTTGCAACCCCCTAGACATTGGGCGAGGTGATTAGAGCCTCCCTAGCTTGCCTTGCGTTTTTCAAGTGGCAAGCCCGGGGTTTCCTATTGAGCTAAGTAGAACCTTTTGGAAGAAGTGTACCACCATCCCACCCTACCCTCGGTGATGGGATAGTTTAGGTGGAACAATAAATACATAAATCTAAATATATAAGAAATAACAATATGAGTATAAGTTTAAATAAAAATGATTTAATGGACGTGCAACTGCACATGATACATGAAACATCAGAGGTACACAATATCAATGAGTACGGTCTATAGCCTTGACTGTGTCAAGCAGAATACTTGGGTAGGCAAAGACTAGAGTTTTAAAGGCTTGAAGCGCATGAAGGTCAAACTTGACCTCACTAGGAGGCTAGGAACAATCCGTTAAATTAACCTGTTAGCGGGGTACAGGGTACAGAGACGTTCGTATTGTGGTATGGGGCAGATTCAAATTCTGTTTCCTAGAGCGACAACGGTACTACAGCAAAAGAAAATCCACAAAGAAAGAGCAAGACAAAAATTAATGGTTGAATAATCAACCCAAAGAGCCGTGCCAGAGGGGCGGAAGCAGCCCACAGGTTAAACACCCCAACAGGAGCTCACCATAAATTAAATATGAAATAAATTTATATATCTCTTACCGCGGGCCGTGCCGGAGGGGCAGAGGTGGCCCACAGGTTGAACATTCCATCTGGAGTTCAATATAAACAGACATACCTAACTAGGCATCATTCCAAGGCCCTCAAATTATCAGAACTATCGTTTCCCCAGTAAGCTACCACTGAAATAGGTAAATGGTCATTCAGGTTATGACGTGGGATACACTCCCATTTTACGCCGCTGGCCCGAGGACTCAGCAGAGAGCTTGCGTGTTTCTTCATAAATCTCCGTTCGAGCATAAAACACTTCTCTCGAATAAGTTTTATTTTCTTCTAGCATTTGAGCTGCAAATGTGTTGATGTATTGTTTAATGCGAGTGAAGCCGTGGGGAATTGCTAGTATCTGATATTTCGAAAACATTAATAGAAACAAGTTTTCTTTTATAATGTATTTTTAATTTCACACTGTAAACTACTTTGGGCCGAAATAAGGTATATGGGGGTGTTCTGGGTTAAGGAGGGTGGGAGGGGGGAAGTGAGTATTAAATACTAGAAAAGGGACCAGCGATGGTAACCATATTAAATAGTGTACCTTAAACTCAAATAATTAACATCTAAACTTAATATTTTTGAACATTTCTTTTCAATTTTGGGAAAACTACTTCAAATATGTGACAAATATGATTAGCCCTTTCTTATTTGATATCCTATACACTGCGTGAAGTGAACACAGATTTAAAACCTCAAAAGAAAAATATTAACACAAGATAATTATCTTAAACCACTATAGTAATCTTTTTATCCGTATATTTACACCAATGGACCATGGACAAGGACGATATAATTTAAAGAAAATGCACTTGAATTCAAGTGGAAAAATAATAGGACTCCATCTGTGATCAAACCATTTAGTACACTCGGCCGGGATTCAAACCTGACAAGACACGACTGTAAGATTCGTTCACGTACACACCAGTGCTGGCTTTTTGGAACAACTCTAGCACTTGTTTACAGTTTAAATATGATAGCGTCTACAATAATGTCAACTATAAGATATTTTGGAATCTTAGATGAAATAATAGATCAATTAAAACACAGTGAGAATACCGTAATTGAAATATTTACGTCAGTAAAAACATTCTATTATATTTCTTATATCACATTTCTTAAATCACATAAAAATCGTAATTAGTTACTGTGGATCCACACGGGCACGGAA
Organism: Timema poppense; assembly: GCA_902141375.1. Lineage (NCBI taxonomy): Eukaryota > Metazoa > Arthropoda > Insecta > Phasmatodea > Timematidae > Timema > Timema poppense. Next base: position 48,810 of record CABFOV010004434.1, on the reverse strand, counting down.
ACACAAGGGCGATACAAAATCAGTGTCACGTGATACGTTCTAAACTATTCAAAATATATTATTACGTTTTATTTGGTGTGCTTTCCATAACACTGGTCTGCTTGTAAGAGTTTATCAACCCCAAGATAAGTCTAGTACCTTAGTGTTTTACTCAATCTATCATTAACCAAACGTGTTAGCAATAAGTTGTGAGTGTCAGAAATGCAAGCCAAACAAGTAACAAAAATATTCTGTGCTCGAACTTCAGCGAACGTGTAAATCAGGCTTTACCACCTTTACGAGGCCTCGCTCACTTTTAATACTTTTAAATTAATGTTACGTATTGTCGCTTTCCCAGTCAAAGCTTACATTCTCCAGGGTCGGGTTTCTAATTCCCACACATCACTATAAACGCTGCACTCAGTTGTACGCTATCTGGTTCCAACCTCCTGTACACAATACTACACGCACACAACATTCTGTTGAGCACACGAGCTCCATTAGTTTAGAAAACATAGCTAGACTGATTTATACCAACTTCCACGACAATGTTTATGGCACTACCTTCACTTTCTCAGTCATTCTACTTTTTGAATGAGCTCATTCTATATCAGGGCGGAACTCATTGAGAAGGAGAAGGGGAGCTAATAAAGCGTGATAACTCGACAGGGAGGGAGGAAGGTGGAATGCTACGACTGCCAACTTGTTACAACTGCTGTGAAGTCAAATGAGGGATAAAACTCGGCGTTTTGTTTAACTAAGTTAGTAAATAATTCCAACTGTTGATAGCATATGCATCATTTATAATTAAATAAAGGGATGTTCTTTATGAACTCACAATTTTGATGATCAAAGTTTAACTCTAAATGTATGGGGTCGTAGTTTACTAGAGGTTCTAAACTCTCTTTTATCAGAAACTTTCTGACACGGTGGCTACTTTAAAAAAATACAAATAACTATATAGTTTTCAAATATTGGTTTTGTAGGGGTTTAAAACAAGCACCTGATGTTACAACTACTGTAAACTCCGATACAAGATTTAGTACACATCAGCCCTAATTTTACAACACCTACCAATGACAATTGCCATCTCCCATCTGGGATTACTCAAACCTATTTGTCCAATTCAATAATACTCCTCATGTACACTACACACGTCTATAAAACCGAGGTCCGGCCCTGAGGACGGGACCTTATTCTTATATTCATCAACGAACTTAGACGTGGCGAGTATCGTGTCGACACGAGTCTCCGATCCACTGTAAGAGGTGCATATCATGCTGTTCATGTCCTTGTAACACAAGGAGAATACAGGGATTATTCTAAATCTA
>CABFOV010004434.1:0-42500 GCA_902141375.1 Timema poppense | reverse complement strand
CGACTCGCTTCGTTGGGTGTACGATTCAACGCGTCACTCCTTCAGCTGACTATCATGCCACTAACGGGCAATTGAGGTTATGATATAGATAGGAAGTACTGAGGGTGATTTTTTCAAAATTCTTTTCAAATTTTCTCCGCGTAATTGCTGATATACTTCGTCTATATATAACCTTTCTTATCCCTAAAACCATCCACGTAATTAGTATATAAGCGTATAACCCGAATGGTTAGTAAGACGTGGTGCCAAATATATATTTTTTTTTTCTGTGCTGGCCGCTACCTCTAAAACCAGTGCTGTCAAGTTAATTTTTTTAAATATCAAAACTAGTTTTAAGCAAATTTATAGCATTCTCTAGAAACAACTCACATTTTAAAATTATAGAAATTGTTGATATTGATCAGAAAATTTATTTAATGAGTTAAACAAATCATAAGTTGAGAGTTATTCCCCCAATCATCCCATAAAACCTCTATGATTGATTATATATCGTCGTTCATGATTAACAAGTAGCTCTATAAACAGTAGACCTCACCCCCTCCTTGTTATTATCACTACTACAGTATTACTGGTAGTTTTGTGAACAGTAGACCTCCCTCAATGTTATTATCATTACTACAGTATTACTAGTAGTTTTGTAAAAAGTAGACCTCCCTCCATGTTATTATCATTACTACAGCTGCATGATTCATGTTTTGATTTAAAAATGAAATATTTAAATGGATTTCACCTTTGATTTCATATATATATATATATATATATATATGTGTGTGTGTGTGTGTTTTTGTTTGGGTTTGTTTAGTGATCAAGTAATACAGAAAACAAATGATTTCAATACTAAATATATTATTATATTTATAGAGCATAAGCGTTATTCACGCAATTTAAGACGTTTGTCTTGCATTTGTCAAATTTTAAAAATTATTCTCTTTATACACGGTCAATAGTTTATTATAATAGACTCAAAACTCTTGCGTTGGGCTACCGAGCGAAAACCAATTTAATTATCGTAATATTTAAATGGATGGTCAGATTGGAAACCCGTATAATTTCATCGTTCTGCCTAGCTTCAAATAATATCCTTGTTAAAATTTATTAAAAATGATCAAATGATTTGACAGATATCTTGGAATAAATATCTGGACAGAAAGGCGTTTGTAAAATGACAAATTTTAATCCAAACCTCGCAACGCTCAGTAAATAATTTATTTAATGTCAAGAGTTTTAGTAATGAAATGAGGGCAAAAATGGAGGAGGTATAGTTAAATATTAATATTTATATTTAAAAAAAATTATTTATAGCTAATAAAGTAGCTCCTAAAGGTTTGGTCACTACAGAATATGTTTATGGTATGTGACAAATGAAGAAGTCCTAAGAAGAGTGGGTGATAAGAAAACCATTTTGGATGTGATTTTTTGGTATAAAGCAAACAGGATCATACACATCCTCAGGAGGAACTGCTTTATGCACTCATAAAAGGAAAAGTTGAGAGAAAGAGGAGCTTATAGTACGTCTGGTACATAGAAAATAAAGCCAAAAAGCTGCACTTTTTGATAGGAATATGCCACTTTCTGTAGTCATATATAATGGGAAAAGAGACCTTTTTAGATAGGGAGCCACTTGAAAAACCATGCAGGACACCAAAATGGCGGCCATTTATAGCTGCCATTTTAGTATTCTTAATTCCATGGTATCTCAGTTTCTAATATTCCATTTTAAGTTTTTTTTTGTTTGAAAGCTCTTGCTAAGAAGAAACTAATTGATTATCATATATTTATTTATCCCTAAGCTTTAAGGTTTCTCCATAATTTAATAATTTATAAAGATTTCACTTTTCTCACAAATTTCATTGCTAACTATCTTTTTAGTGTCCATAATATCTTATTTATAGGTGATATAAAAAAGAAAGAGCATTATTTCTTCTTTCCATTGATACCAAGAAAATCTGTTTTAATAAACTACTTCTTGAGAAATTACTAGTCAAATGAAACTAGACTTTGGTTTTTAATATTTCGTTTACTTTACTATTACAATAAGATAGTAACATAATGTTTACAAAAATTTTTGAATAATAGGAATGCTCCTGCAAATTAACTTCTTCTTAGCAGCTTAAATGTCTCTAAATCAAGTTATCCTCTTCCTCATCTTCCGAATCATACCTGGAACAAAGTAATTAATTTCATATACATTCTTAAAAAGTTAACAAGTAAAGAAAAGTATTTTTGACGTCTTGTATTTGAAAAAGAGTCTACATACAAAAGACGCTGGATGCAAAAATAAATATAATGATCTTGAAAGTGATGGAATTATTGAAATATAGAAATTCTCAACTAAGCACATGCCTCTTATTGTATTTATTGCTTCATTTTTTACCTCAAGGGCAGTTCCTGCAAAGCAGCGTGCATGGAACCTTAGCCTTTGAATAGGAGCATCGTGTACGGCATTCAGAGCAACTGCACTTAGCCAATTCTCTACAAGCTGCCCAAATAGAGGGCAGAGAAGACCAGACTGGCACCCATTCCCCTGCAGCTCTGGTACATCCCCATCCTTCTGGTCCTGGAAAGTTGCCTATCATTGAACAGGCACGACCCCAGACTTATCCTGCCTGGTATGCTGAACTTAGACAATGCTGCCTTAATGCCTCTTTAGTTGGGGGCAAGCTTGATAGACTGTGACATTTGAAGTAAAGAGAAGCTTTCTAACATGATTGACTGAGAAGCCTTTCCATCTTTGTAGTAAAGCAAAACAGTAAACTTCACCAGAACTTTAAATGTCTCGTCATAAATGGACTCTTTTGGTAGTGATATAGCTTGGAAGGCTTCCGTAGCTCCAGGAAATGATTTCCAGACTTTCCAGGCAGTATGTTTCCCTTTCATGGCAAATGATGAAGTTACATCTGATACTGTAAATGCATGTAATCCTCTCAAGGCAGTAGCTTTATCTTCACCTGTACTTTCAAACATGGCGTTAATGCTCATGTACCACTGAGACTTTCCAACTCCAAACAGAATCCACATCTTCTGAAGAGCAGTAACTTTGAGAATAGGGAAAAAAGAGATTGCCATAACAACTACATCAGTATCTAGTGTGCAAATAAGGATATTTTTTGCTCAATGCTCAACACTTTCTTTAGCATGTAGGGAAACTCTGCTATCTGCTTCTTCCTGTTTTCTGTATTTGACTCTATCAATCAAAGTTTTTCCCAATTGAGATGAACGAATGATGCCATCAATCTCAGTGATGATGTGAACCCAATCCAACTTCAAAAGTGAATGCTCTCCAAGTAACTTGAAAAGTTCGGTCTTATTCTGATCGCAGCAGAGGAAGTTATTCCAATTTTGTGGTAACATATTTCCTTGTGATACTTGGCGATGATGACCAAAGCCTCTCTTCTCTCTCAAAAATTTCTTCAGGCAAGTTTTTGAGTAAGTTTCCCAAGAAATGTGTATTCTTTTTGCATGAAACCTCTCAGAATAATACAAAATCCTGTGTTTGAATTCTGTATCACAGTATTCTCCAAATGTCCGTGATGTTTTGGGTGGAAGATTATGTACTGGTGCAACTCCATCGTAAATTATTGTGTCGCAGAATCCTTCAAACTGTACCGGATCAATGGTTTCTTCCAGGATTTTAAGTAGCTGCGATTTCTGACCTGATCGCAGAACACCATTTGAGGAAAGACAAGGTGGAGCGCTGGTGTTTTCATGTTCAAAAAACGTGTTCAGATCTAGGTCTCTGTTTTGACTTACAATGAAAGCCCTAGGGAATGGCTCAACATCATTCCTCAAGTCAGAAATCATCGGGGAAGATTTTTTATTCTTTTTTGCCAATCCAAAGAACTTGGTCCCATTTTTCTGCAATGGAGCAAACACACTCACTTTTGCTTCCTTACTCAAACGTTCTTTCACATAGTTGCTGTACAGTTGTAACGCTTTTTCTTCAGCACCTAGTAGAGCTTTAACTCGCTCTTTATCCATTATAGCCTTAGTGTCCCAAACCAGAAGATCACAGGAGTTTAGCTCAAAAGGATTTCCGAATTCAAGAAAGCTTGCTTTTAATGCATGTTTTTGGTCTTGAAACTTGTTCTGGTAAGCAGTATATTGTTCATGGTGAACAATCCTGTCAGTGCTGTTTGTTTTGCTCGTTGACTCAAAATCATCCAGAATGCTGACTAATTGTGGCCCAGCCAGCATCCACCTTCTTAACATGGCTGGATCTTGCAACAGACCAACAGTACCACAATTTCTCTTTATGACAGCTTTGTTTTGTTCATGAGCCTGTTCCACAACGAGTGCAGAAAAGGAATTATTTGTTTTGTGGATAACAAACTGGCCGTTGCTAAAGTACTCATGTACACTGGGTGCTGTGTATTTTAGTTCTTGTAAGTCTTTTATGTGGATTGGCAACCAACGAGCATAGTGGAGATGATCCATCAGGAAAAACAAAGGTGCTAGTTTCTTCAATATTTGGGTGAACAGTTCATAGTTACCATCCCTGATCGACCGAACTAAAGATAAGACAAGTATCTCCAAGTTTAACACTAAAAACCAGAATCAAAATGTTGGAGGGTTTGAACGTTTTTCTTCAATCTATTCTTCAAATGATACTTTTGGGTCTTCTAGTGTAAATGCATCTTTGAACAGACTGTATAAAACAGCAGCAGTAGTCTGATTAATTGCCCTTGCTTTTGTTACATGAATAACTTTAAGGCACGCCTCTGCTCCCGCCTCTGTCTTGATTCTAGAATTTGCCACCAAACTAGTCCAACCACTACCCTCAAGAATCTGGCCAAGCACCTTCAGAAAGGCCTGCTCAATATGAAACGCTGCAAACATGGCTACAAATTTGTATTCACCATAAAATTCAGGCCAGTTCCACTGGATGGATTTAGTCAAGGCAAATAGAGGTTGATCCACACATATGATAGGAAATTGTCTTGGATTTAAAAACGTTGTAATTTTTCTTATTTTATCCATTCCAAGCTTCAGCATTGACGGCGAAGGAGAACTTTCATTGAATAGAGGTAAAAGAGAGTTACGTGTTAATTCAAATGATGGAGAGCCTACCTTTGTAGTATAGAACGCTGCCCAGGAAAGATCTAAGGCCCCATCTTTATTGTCGCTAAGAATATGGTCTAGCCATTCCTGTTCCGTTTTCCACTCGGATCAAAATTTAGAAGTTGACATCTGAGAACAGGTGATCTCGCTTGCTATTGTCACAGGAGTTTGCTTGGAAGGCAGTGTTACAGTCTTGACAACATTGTAGCTGTCTGGAAGCTCTGGCAAATTCCTGTTACTTTGATCGACACACGAAATGTTTGTGGCAAAATTACGGAACTCACCAACTTCTCCTTCGCCAGGAATTTGAAATATAGAAATTGCTGTTTTGCGGAAAGATGATTCTGAAGTTGTACTGCTGTAGTTATGATCAATGTTATCGTACGCACCAATCACAAGGAGACCATGAAGCAAATTTGAGGGGCATAGGACTCCTTCTTCTTGAGCTCTCTTAATCTCAAAGTGAGCCAGACTTGCTGTTATCTCCATAATTCTGTTTGGTGATATTGAGAAGCCTCTTTTATGCATGCTTTCAATTATTGTATTATTTCATGTTCTTCCAACTATAGACAGACCCACGTATAATGGAACTGGTGGTTCATGACTTTTCTTATGACGAATAATGTTGCCTTTGGAATGTTTTCACTGTGGTTGAAAACTATTAATTGGCTGATAGTCAAATTCAGGCTGAGTTGCTTTAGTCACATTCTCTGATGAAGCATAACCATGAAGTCAAGAACACACTAAAGAGAGAAGTGCCGGAGGAACGCTTGCAGCTTGTTTATCATCGTTCAGATGACCATCAAACGTAACTTTGTGCTGGGTTATGATCTTTCTAATTTGCTTAATAAATCTTTCACACGCAACAGTATCATCATCATCAAGGTTTTCAGAAAGAATATATTTAAAAATATTAGCACCATCACGATAAAGGAAGTAATCTCTGCCTGAAAGTTGAGCTTTGAACTGTGGGAAGTGATCGAGAATTCTCAAGCGTAAACGGGTGGTATGTGTGTTTGGAAGGTTTTTACTTTTCATTCCCAGAATATTTGCAAGGCTATTTGCATATATAGTCTTTAAGTGGGCCATTTTAAATTCAATCTCAGTATTATCAGATTCAGAGGCCTTGTTTTTCTCTCTTATGAAGCGTTCAATGGAAGCAAATGACATATGCTCGCAGATAGAGTTGACCTCTTCTTCTTTTACCCCAATTGATGCTTTCAGACAATTGGTCAGGTTTGTATAGCACTTCGAGTGGTACCTTGCTTCCTTAGCAACCAAATCACCACCCTCTAGAAATGCTTTAAGGTTTGTGTTATTAGTAATATCGGCACATCTCTTAAGTTTATCGTCTTGTAGGGAAGCAATCTTATATAGAGGTTTTCGAGTAGTGCCCTTTTGATTGCATATAAAACATATTTCATCTTTCATTTTAATAAATGATGTGGAACAACGCGTATTCCTTGGGGTTTTCTCATCTGGTTCTAATAAAGTCTGTGTACTGTTCTTATGTGAATTATTTGGCAAAGAGGATGAACGTTTGCGTTTCTTTGCTCTGGCTAGTTTTGTTCTGTTGAAGTTAAGTGCACACTTTTTATGCCACTTTGCTTTATTTTTTTTTAATGTTCCTTCTATACCATCACCCTCATTTAACTTTTGTACATCCAAACCATAGGGCAATGCACCAAGATTTTGAAATTCTGTTGAATTTTCCGAAAGCGTCTTGTAGCCAGCAACAACAAGTGCTTTTGCAGTGTGTAAGGCTGGGCAAATCAAGCCTTCATCACTAGATTCTTGACAAATGCAACATATGGTCCAATCTATAACATGAAGCTCAAGTGTAGATGCAAAGTCAACATTTGCCAGCCGCAGGCGCCTTGAAGTCATTTTGAGAATAATTCAATTCAATCTAATATGCAAAAATGAATGTTAAATGATTTATATGAGTATAATTTTATATTAGAATAAAAACAAATGTAAGAGAAATCACACCAAAAAAAACTAGACCAACACTAAAATATTTTTTTTAATTATGAGGAAATCTTAAGGTTTAGAGAAAAGTAAATATGATAAAAAAAATGTACTTAATAAGAGCTTTTAAACAAAAAAATTAAACCTAAAATTGAACCATTAGAAGCTGAGATACAACTAATTCTAGGACTCCAAAATGGCGTCCATAAATAGCCACCATTTTGGTGTCCTGCACGGATTTTAATGTGGCACCCTATCTGAAAAGGTCTCTTTAGACCCCATTTATGACCACAGAAAGTGGCATATTTCAATCAAAAAGTGCAGCTTTTTTTTATGTACCAGACGTAATATTAGGAAGAAATAGGATTTATATATTGGATGACTTGAAAGAAAGAAGGAAATTTTGGGAACTCAAGAAAGAGGCTAAGGACAGGGTGCATTGGTGGTCTAAGTTCACTTACAAAAGGAATAGGCCTGTCGCGAGATAGAATACCTTATCATAAAATTACTAGCACGTTTAACATGGTAATTCATACTGAAAACCCTTCCATTTCTATTAAAGCATATTTAATTATAGGTCGAAGTTTGTTGGAGAAACATATACAGCAATTCAAATAAATGCAAGTGTAATAATAACAAAATTTAAGTATATAATACAATTTTTTTCAATGTGCTGAGATTATTTTCGTCTGTAAAATTATTTAATACAACAAGGGGTAAGTGTCCCCTTAATACAACTAAGAAACAAGTGACTGAAACATCAAAGTATTTAAACAGTAGAGAGAAACAAGAGGTAGTTAGAAAGAGAGAAACTCAAGTGAATATTCTAGAATAATAGCGTGGACATTAAGTAATTATTCTAACAATAGACCATTACAACAAGATAGTATTTCAAAACAGCAGTGTTAAGGTTTAGATGATCACCACTTAATTTACAAAGGGCAATCACAGATGGGCCGTATGGGTTATTAAAATATCCAAAGAGGCAGTTGATAGGCCCTATCCTAATTAGGAAAGCCACAATAATTAATGAAGATACGCGACTGAGAACAAGGCCCAAAAAGTGACATATATATATATATATATATATATATACATACATACCGAACGCCATATATACATACCGAATGCCATATATATGTATATATATATACATATACATACCGAATGCCATATATATGTATATATATACATATATATATACACACAAACACACGGTAGCATATGAAATCTCCGGGTAGCTTATCTATTTTTCCAAAAACATTGACAAGGCCAGAAGGGCACAAAACCCTCATAAAAGAGAGTAAGTATTCTAAAAGCGCTATAGGAAAAAATCACACAGTTATTACTCGATACAATAAATATTGCATGCGGAAAGAATGCCAACTACTTGAAGCAGCGGTACCCAAACTTTTTGAATCGTGGATCACTTTTCAGGAGAGAGATTTGTCACGGAGCACTATACTTGCCTTACTGCTAAAGGCATAAACATTCATTTTTTGCTATATTTACCTAAATGCATTTTTTTAAGTTGTTAGTCGATATTTTATCCTATAGTAAAAGCACGAAGTATTTTTAGATTTCTAAATAGCTTAAATTTCGATCTAAACTTAACTTTCCTTATTGAAAGCTATTGAAAATTATAACTTTAAATATTGTTTTCGCAAAAGAACAGTTTTCCACGTAAGTATCTTTGGTATAAGAGCGACGATATTTTCACATATACTCTACATAGATACTAAACCGAATTACAGCAGTATTCACGATGGAAACGAATGTTAAAGCATTTGGGCATGTTAAACATAAAGTTTTATTTCATAATAAATGTTATTTTCTCCCTTAATTTAAGAGAAATAAGGAATTTAACTACATAAACGCAAAACAACAACCAAAAACATAAGATTAACCTAAAGCAACGTATTTGATAACTAGTACAAAGCAGTAAATCCGTAATGTGTTACCTACACAGATAGTGTTAAAACTATTTTCATGGCTGCAAAAAATAAGACACTTGACTTATAGAAAGAACGATAAAGTACAGACCGCGAACATAAATTTCAATGCGAGGTATGAGACTGCTTTGTTTTGATTTGCACAATGTGGCTATATCTAGTTGAATTTGGGACAGCTGCAACCGAAAATCTGGCTCTGCATTGGGCCGGGATCTTTTATTTTAGTAGCCATAGGCAAAGAATCCTGATCCCCATAAGTAAGTTATTGCAAAAGAAAGGAGGATTATTTTCGCTCTATCTGACAAAACTTCAAATTCTTCTCGTTGCTGACATCAAAATTCTGATAGTGACTTTTTAGTTGCAAAATTCTCTTTTACCGCAGAATCTGATGTCAAATAATTCAAACACTCATACTGCTTTGACGCCAGGTTGGTTTTTCCGACATTCAAATAAATAACATTGCACTGCTACTTGATTTGTTTCCACTCTCGACTGTTTACTCAATGAACTTCAACTGACTGAAGATGCGAAGAAACACGAGATTTTTTTACATGCAATAGAGACTTCCCAGAAAATTCTAGAAATGTATCGAAGCAAACAATCTTATTTGAAAGCGTGGCGAACTGGCACCCTCTAATCTCTTTGTCTGGTTTCGTCATGTGCAGTCTGTAAAATAATTTCTTCACAATACTACCTATACACAGTTCATGGATGCACAAATTCAAAGTTTTGATATCTTGTCATATTTTATTTATTTGTATTTCCAATCTCTTCGCGGAGCACTGGGAAATGCTTTGAGGAGCACCAAGGGCTCTACTGAGCACACTTTGGGAACCGCTGTTCGAAGACTGAAGGGGGAGACCAACATTATTATTATTAGCACCGCGTCTTACTACCCGTTTGGGTTATACTGCACTTACGCTAATGTGTAATGGTAGGGTGATTGTGAGATGAAATGAAGGACCTACAGTTTAACGGGGAATCCGAACCACGGAGGATACCTAGCATTCCTCACATTCACAAGATGTCTTGTCAGAGGTGAAGGAAGGGTTTGGTAATCAGAGAAATCTTTGCCGAGACCGAGGATCGAACCCCGGCCGCCAGCATAGAAGTTTGACACCTTACCCCTAGACCGCCAGGTCACCAAAGACCAACAATACGCGTCATAAACCTTTATCTTGATGTTATGGCATGTACAGTATCCCCATGGCTTATTTGGTGCTGACTGACAGCTCACAGCTAACAACTGATGGCTTTGAAAAGTTACCAGGCCAAATTATGTATTCCTACGCCGAACCAAAAGATCTGCAAAAACAAGTGTTATCAACTGTCACTTCTGATAGTCAAAATGTATGTATATACCTAAACGTTGACTGTCAGAAGTCAGCTCTAAGCTGTCAATCAGCACCAAAGAAGCCATGGGGCTACTGTACCCTCCGGTCAGCCTACCGAGGGGTGCGCGTATGTTTGATAGTTTAGGACGTTCAGTAATTTTGTCTAGAATTGTACTTACTTTATTTTCACTTATTTTGACAAATATTACGGATACCTAATCAACTTTAAATACAAGGTACTTAAATTGTTTCTAAAACGGCTTCAAATAAGCGTGCTAAACCAACTATTTACAGTGAAGAACGTAAAATTATTGCAAATTTAATCAATTTTTTTAGATCTAAAAACTATTGGGACATTATAAACACCTTGTTGAAAGAGTCACAAAACATGCAGCAGTACTATTTGTAAAATTCATAAGGAAAAAGTATGGAATGTGGAACACAAACAATATGTCATCTCCAAGAAAAAGCATAAACCCAGCAACATAAAAAATTATTCTTGATAATTTTGACTTGTGTGTCATTCGTTGACCTATATACAGAGGTTCATATTGTTTAAAAAAGAGGTACCAACTTTAAATAAATTATTGGCAGAAGTAAAAGAAGAAATCAATTTCATTGGGAGCAAGGAAACATTGAGAAGAGCATTGAAAAAAAATGTAGTTCAAGTTAAAAAAAATGTAAAAATAAAATGCTAATTTGAATATAGAAAAAGGAAATAGTTGCTTGGAGGGCTAGATATTTAAGAATAATGAGATAAAATGATAAACTAAATGACCAAAAACGTCCTGTGGTATACTCAGAAACAACAATAGTATTGAAAAATGATGGTGCAGGACAGAGGTGGATTATTGTCCATGCTAGTTCAGAGCAGGGATTTGTATCAAAAGCATTTCTTATTTTCAAATAAAAAACAAAAAGTGGTGATCATCAAAATGGGATGAACTTCGAAAAAATCTCTAATTGGGTGAAAGAAAAATGTATACCCAGCCTTTCTCAAAATAGCCTAAATGTTATTGACAATGCACCATATCATACTATTCAAATAATTAAGCCGCCAACAATGGGATCACGAAAGGCTGACATGCAGCTGTGGTTGGCCATGTACCACCACTTATGTCTCTACATAGAAAGACTAGAAAATCTGCTAAAGGGCTCTTAAGGACGCCATGTAGGTGCAAAAATTCACATCTCAGTGAAAACAATATGAAAAATAAGTCAACATGAATAAGACGGTGCACACAAATTGGGAAACAGCTAATACGTGTGCACATGAATTGCAGAACAACTCAACTGAGCTCGGCAATAACCGGAGTAAAAATATAATTCACAATGACTTTGTTAAAAATAAAACATGGAGTTTAGGTAACGTTATGTTAGGTTAAATTATGTTGAGAAAGGCTAGGCTAGGCTAGGTTATATTAGTGGCTAGGAGTTGAATGGGATTACAGGTTGTTCAGCAATTTGCATGAACCAGCTGACAGGTATGTTTAATTGCGCAATTTGATTGGGCCCTAATTGAATATCTGCTGACAGATGTACCTTATTCCTCCATTCTATTGCGCCAGACTAAGTTACGCTAACACATGCTGAGTCCTAGCAACACGAGGCTATCTAAATACATCCTAATAGAACTATAAAATTACATATAAAAATATAGCTAAATGGACATATCGCAACAAATACAAGTTTTCTCTAAAGGAGAGATTATAACATCCTACAAGTAATTCTCCACCAAGATGGAGATACAAACCATAACATCCTTACGGTTGGGCTATTTTTGGCGTATCTCTTGTTCACACCGTTACTTCTCCTGGTAGAGTAATGACAAAGAGTAAAATATGGTGGATGGAACATCCAAATTTATATTATCAAATTTGCGGATGAAAGGAAGTCTGTGGAAAGAACTCCTCCCGTCAGGTTTTTGTTTCATTGTTCTTAGGAAGGCGACAATCCCTTGGCACTAGCGGCCCAACAAGTTAACATGTGGAGAGTTTAGGGCGTATACGCTAGATCCCCCCCTTTTTTTTTTGTTCAGAGAACTTCACACATTCAGTTAAATCGGCCAGTTACTCACGTGATCGCTGTAGGGACACATTAAGAGTTGAGTCATGGAACCAAAACTAGTTTACATCAACGGAGCACATGGTGAGTCAAAAGCAATTATAGAAGGTCATTGAGTAGTGTTTTAATAGAACTTATTTAGGATCATCACAGTGTAAATTAATCATCTCTTATTGTGAGATGTTAAAAACTTTTAGCCCTTCACAATACTTAGTCTTAGGGTGATAGCTTAGATTATGCGTAAGCACCCACTCGATGTCACAGTAGCTTTCAGTTGGTCAAGTAACAAAGCTCATCCTCATTGAAAACCGATATTTGAACCTTTTAAACTCGCAAAGATATCAAATACGTTCTAATAATATTATAGGGACCAAATATACCTTGCTCGTTTATAATCGCTAATATTGTAATAAAGAAAAGGGTTTAAAATAAAATATAATTTATTTGTTCCAATATTTTTTATAGGGTTGTGGAGTCAAAAGTATTTGAGGAAGGTTGATCTTAAGTAATAAATATATAAGTTAAAAAATATCAAATGTGTGATTGAGAAGCCATGGATGATCTCGGGACATTTGTTAAATTTAGACGTTGATCGGGGCCCAAAGATGTTGTCGAACCCTGGTTTGGAAGGTATCTGCACAAGCTAGATTTTCGGGGATTATACAATACACATAAGAATACAAAATTCCTTATTGAGTTTTTAAATTCACTGGAAGATAAGATGTATGTATGAATATAAATATAATACTTTGTATTATATATAGAAGACTATGATTTTGGTAGAGTCATCCATAAAATACAAACATATTTTTAGCAGGTAACACTATAAAATATGTTCATAAAGTCCCTTTACATCGGAATAAGCCACAATATGTGCTCTATTTGCTGTCCATCACATACTAGAGCCTCCTTTGTAAGTCCCGACAGTCAGGATGTCATCACCATCGATATTTTTGCAGGACTCGTGGATGCGTTCTAGAAGATGTTCTCTGTCACGTATCTTCACATTATAAACCAGCTGTTTCACGTACCCCTAGAGTAAGAAGTTCATAGGGATGAGGTCTAGGTAACGGGGACCCTACTTCTCAGGGCCATGGCGTCCTATCCATCATAAAAAAAGCCTTGTCCAGCCAATAGATAACAGCACTGGCATAATGAATAGAAGCACCATATTTCTGGAACCATACAAGGTGACCATCATTGATAGCATCCAGCTCAGGCATCATCCCGTTACCCAGCATTTTGAGGTATTTCTCACGAGTAGCTGGGGTGTCAAGTGAAATGGTCCAACTAGATAATTATGTTACAGTCCACACCAAATCATCAACCATTTAATGTGGATTCCTGTTCGAGTAATGGAGACAGCTGTGATGCCTCACCTGTTCATTCACACTGAGGGTACACATTTCAACACGGCGATATGGATCACCCTCTGTTAGTGACTGCAAATGCTGCGATTGGTGCGGGTGAAGCTTTGCAGCATTCCCCTCTTTGTGCATCGTTTATCTTGGGACTCCAAGTTTCATGCTGGATATTATCACAGATATATTGGGACTGCCGGCCATCTTCGCAATCATAACTTCACGTGTCTCATCGGAAACTGATGGATAACCTGACTGTGCTGCAACATGCACAATGCCCTTTTTTTTTAAACTTATCCAGCAAAAGACGCACATAGGTGTCTGACAAAATTATTCGCGTTATTGATGATCCTGGTTAAACTCCTCCGCAATTGACGCAACGACCACCATTCACGTCTACACAGCGGAATAACTTATATTCGTTCTTCTGTGTTCAACATATTTCCTAAAAAATCACATCGCCTGAAATGATACGACGTGAACGGTTAACGAGATAGATTTATTGAATTGGACTTTATGGTCAGCCTATACTATGTTATTAGTCCTATCTATCAAAATTGACAGCTGAAGAGCACATGACTTCACGTATGAATCCGTAAAAAATTTAGGAACTCTTCTAGATGTCAGTTAAAGCTATTCCTATTAATACTGGACTGTATACCTGATATTATATGTATATATATGCGCCAATATTTAGTAATTCTGAAGCATCATAAGGGCATTTTTAAAAGTTATCTGCATCAAAATTAGTTTCGTTTATTACATTTTAGCGCTTTTTATGGGTTAAGTAATATAAATAATGTTTTTTTTTTAATTGGTCAATTTCATGAGAAATGAAACAAATAATGATATAAATATGCTAACAGGTTAAAAAGGTGTATTTACAAAACTATAATTTAATATTACCGATAGTTTTTTTACATAACCAGTAAAAATCTACTTTGTATAATGAAGTCTCATTTATTAGGTATTCAGAAATAAATTTGTATCAATATGTTATTTTTTGCAACTCTATATTCATTATTGAAAATTACAAAATTAATGTTCACAGCACATCATCTATATCTATTTAATACATAAGAACAATGTTCTCATCATGATTTTGCTAAGTGTTCATCTTAACATTCTTGGATAGTATATGGGCTATTTATTTTAAAAAGACATCGAGATACTATAGACAGTAACACCAACTTTATAAGTGAAATATATAGATAGTTTTGCTATATAGGGTGGTCTATTATGAATGTACAAGGGAGACTGATTGTATATTTAAATTTTTCTATTGGTTAACAAAGTCTTGTTGTAAAATAAACATTGTTAGGGACCTTATTTTAAATTCTCATTGCTATATAAATAATGCTATTATATGAAGGAGTCGGGGCATAAACATGATAGCCCCTAATGATTTATATGGAATATTTCCACTATTTAAACGTCTATAAAATCCTGATATCTATCTATAAAAAATAAGTAAAAATATTCATGGATAATAATAACTATTCTAAAGGTCTGGACTGATTATAAAAACAACTTGTAGGGGTGGTATGCAACCAGAAATCACTGCTAACATATTTTGTCGTCAAATGAGGGTTATCATGTTTTTGCCCCGACCCCCTCATATAGTCTAAAGTTGTAAAGGTGTATACTATAGCTTATAAATAATCCTCAACCAACTTAAATGAATGTAATAAACTTTTTTTTAAACAATGAATATTGAAAATGTTAAGTAGAAAGCCCAAAACTATTTATTTTAGAATAATTGATGTTTGATAATAAACCAAGTAAAAATGGTTTGGTAAATTTGTTGCTAGTTAAAACGTTAAAACAATATTGTTTAGAAAAGCACTATACTTCTCACTTAAACAAGACGATCTTATTTGTTGACATTATTTACAAGAAAAAACAAACATAACTACTCAATTAATTCTAAAAAAAGAGGTCTACCGTCTTAGCACCACCATCTTATCTAATTTACAGTCTTCTCTATTCCTTTTTCATGCAGCATATAAAACATTAACCTTTAAAAAACGGCAATTCCATATAAGTAAAAGTTGCGAGGAGAAATTACAAAGAGAATAGATCTTGAATATCCTTCCACCCCCAAATTGTTAACATTATTTTCTGAGTTGTAACATGTAACTACAAAATTAGTGTATTAGCTTCGCTTAATACAGATAAGCACATAATTATAACTTCTAATAAATGCTAAGTCCTGGCATTCTACAAACTTTACTTGAAATCTTATAATATTTCTGCAACTAATATTGATTGTTTCTTCAAAAATCTAGCTTTGATGATACCTTGATCCTGCACTCCATCTTGACATCTTGACATCTTGACATCTTGACCTCTTCCTGTAATAGTCCAGAATCTGGTTTCTCTGTCTCGGTATCAAGATGTTGCTAATCTACCAAAGATTTAGTCGCCTCTATAGTCTAGGAGCTGAGAAAAATTCTGTTGGACTTTCAAGATGCAGAGGGATTTTTTTGGACACTTTATACAAGATATACAGATGTAAATAAAAAAAAATTGGTCATATGATATATCTCATGGTCGTTTTATAGATATAACCACCATATTGTTTTTTCGAAGAAAAATCATTTAAATTCGATTTATGTGCCTAAAATGGAGGTGGGATGTGTTATTTTAAATGTAATACATTTTACTGAAAGCATTTAAAAGATCAAAAGATATATATAAGATAAACAAAGAATGTAATTTTATAGTAAAACAAATAATTGCTTTCAACTTCATGCGAAAAAATACCATATCATTTCTAAACTGACTTATTTAAATATTTCCAAAATTTATGTATGTATGTATGTATGTATGTATGTATGTATGTATTTGTTACTAAAAATGAGCAAAGAGTGAAAAAGTACAGGTGCTAGGATTGAAACGTTCACCACCCAGTAAGAAAACCATAGAATCACCTGAAATATGTGTTATATGCAGTTTAAAAGGAAAATAATAATTATATGGGACTGACTCTGGGAGAAAGCAAATAAAAGATACAAGTGCATTTCTGAATGATGGACTTCTTAACACACTTTACAAATAATCTGGTAAGGTTTTTATATATCATATGATATGTTACAGATCTTATATATTAAAGGCGCAAAGAGTATCAAGAAACGAAAGTTATTCTGAGCATAGCTGTTCCCCTCCGGATTAAAATGATATAGGAGACCTTTAAACAAACAAAAAATTAATGTTAGAATAAGCGGATGGAATCTACAGTTTGCAGTGTGTTATATGCCATAAAAAAAAGGTGAAATCAGATTATTTCGAATCTGTGAAGGAGTGAGAGCACAAAATTTATTTAGGTGCAACGAGATATTTTAAAGACGATATTTTTGAGGAAACATGTACATTAGAGGAAACAACAAGAGTATTTGCTGCAAACATAATGTATCATAGTGTGTGCATTAAAACTTACATAAATAAATATAAATCTACTGTAGAGTCAGTAATAATAAATATTCGTTCCATTAAAATTCTTCAACTGATGGTGTTTCACGACAGTTTGTCCAAAAGTTGATTTTTTTAATCCAAAGGTTATCCTTTATCCTAATATTCAACAAGAATTTAATAAAAATATCCTTCATTTACTATATCAAACAAAACAATGAAATTCATGCTAATTGACGTATATGATAAAAACACATGTTCTTCTTATCCAAGAGAAAGATTTATTTCTCATATTGCTTATGCATCTTCCATTGATATCAGTATGATTGTTGATAAAATTATATCCTGTGATAAAGATAAGAATTGTGCTACTCTACTTCGTAAAAAAAAGCAACATTTTAAGTTAAATTTAGAAGGAAAATTTGCAGATGAAAATTACTTAAAAGTTTCTCAACTCAAATATGAGAAGTCTCCTCCAACTTATTGGCATCAATTCTTCAAAAAATTAGCACCTTCATGTTTTGATTCAGCACATGCTCTCAAAAAATGTGACACTTGTTTCAGGTTGTATTTTATGATTCGCAATGGTGCCAAAAATAACTCTGCTACATGTGGCCCTTGATCTAGAAATACATAATATAGGTCGACTAGATCACTAATCAATATGTTTGACCATCAAGGACTGTATTGTAGCTATGATGAATTTTTGCATAATGGAAAAAGGAACGATCGTCAGAGTTGAAGGGCACCACATCCCAATAAATAATAAAGCCTAGAATTCCTTTCCATGAAGCTATGACAATTTCGATGGGCAAGAAGCAAAACTATGAGGAATGAGTGGAACATAGACGTCATCCCAGTTTGGTTCCAAGAACATCAAGTATCACCTACAGAGACAGAAGTAATTTCAGAGGGTAATAATCATCCAGAAAACTACGCAGGAACCTTTGGTTTTGATGTGAGATTAAGAAATCTTGATAAAGACATAAAAGTACATTAGTTGCTTACCTACAATAATTCAAAGAAAATATGTACTATTCTGACTGATTTCATACCAAGAATGACTTGAACTTATCATCTAAAATTAGAACGCCTGGAAGAAATTAGTATCTGATATGGTTTCTCTCACAATTTTTAATAGCATAATTATAATGCTTTTGGCGTTGATTTGCATGAATAACTAGAAATAACATCGAGGAATGCTTTCATAGGTGTATTGTCCCAGCATCCACCCCACAGTTCGCTCACTGGATTTACTCAAATACTACAATATCTTGCAACACAGCATGATTCAATCTATACAACAATGGTAGATTTTTAAAGTGTGTTGCTTCAATTAAATCTTCCAGAGGGATATATTTGGTGTGATGAAGGTGTATACCATATAGTCAAAGAACTTCAACTCCTTCACCCAGGGAGTTTTTCAAATATATTTCTTCATCTAGGAGAATTTCATCTTAAGAAAGTATTAATGTCATGCTTTGGACTGTATTTGAAATATTCTAGTTGAAACTGAGACAATGGGGCTATGTTCCGCTGAAAGTGCTTTAAATGGAAATCATTATTATCGGGGAGTGCAAGCAATATTTATGCTCTGTGATGTCATGCAGATACTACAGTGAAAAGAATTTATAAAGCATTGTGATAAAACTAAATATTCAAATATTTTTTCAAATACTAAACGTTTGCAATCATCGTTAAATGAAGAACAACAGCTTTCCGAGGAAATAAAATGCACCTTCTAAAATCTGTATGACATTCAAAATGACTTGGAAGAAGTCAGACAAATTGGTATAAAACGTAGCAAGATGTTGTTTTATTGGGAGCAGTTTGTGTCAATATTTGTACCTGTACTCAGGGATTTGATTCGTGGTCTTTAAGAAAAGGCGAGCCCATATAACTACGAACTGCAATAATAGATTACCAAGAGAATATATATTTAACCAATACAATACTCACTAAAACGCCTATATGGTGTACTGTTTGACTAATTAGCGTCCTGGTTATTTCAAAATTATGGTTCCATTGGTCATTATATAAGGTTAGATATGAACTTACTATGAATTTGATACAGAAACTTAAATAGTTAACACGGACAGTTGTTAAGTAGCGTTAAAATTAAATTTCCCTCTCTTTTCCTAATTTTACCCACATACTGTACTTTATCTCTGTTCCTCTACAAAGGTTTCATACGTATTGCCACTTGTTTAGCGGCAATAGTAATTAATCTCATTACTGCTCACTCCGGCCTGTAACAGACTTCTATCCACCAGTACACTTTGAGTTAATATTAATTCTTTCCTCGGATCATGTGCGCAATGGACCCACCTAAATCCTCGTTGGAATATTATTCACAAAGTCGGGACAAAGAGTACACTCTATTTATCGTGAAAGGTATCAATCTTACCTTCATGGTTACGGCCTTAGCTCAAAGCCTATTCCATGGTGGAGACTTGAAAGGTAAGATTGATATATTTAAGGGTACTTAAGTAAAGGATACATCCACGTTCATTATTGTTAATCCCTAAAAGGGTTTCCATTTCTCCTGCCACGAAAATAAAATAATATTTACCCTAAATTCTATCACCATATTTCTTAACCCATTTGAATAATTAAAATGCGTATAGTCCAGACAGATTGTAGGGGGCAGTAAAAAACAAAATTTTAGAGCCATGAATTATATAATCTGCATAGTTCTGCAAAAATTGGATTTTTACTAAATATACTTCCGTGTATTTATTATGACAAGCCATTTGCTATGTAGATGTTTTTTAATGGGGTTGTTGATGTTTATACGTTAAAAAATAAATAGTGGAATTCTGTCGATGATGGCCATAACTTGGATTGGAACCATTGGCATACCCATACATTTACTGCAGGGGATGCATTCCATCAAGGATGTATCCAATACGTCATTTATAGGGATGGGGAAGTGGAGGGTTAGAGCCACAGGCCAATAAAATATACTGATATTAACTATCATAAGCCATTTGCAGTTATTTTATATAATAACTTAGGTCAATGATTCAATTTATCAAATATATTATTTCTGTACATTTTTCAAATTGGTAATGGTACTTTTAATGCGAATAATGGGTATACCTTTTGAATATCAAATCTTTATAATAGAATACACACTATACAAATAATCTAGTTCTACTTAATAGAATTTAAGTTTTATTACAAAGTATATGTGGTTTTGATTGATGGGGTCAGATGTCTCATTTACCCCCCATCCCGTATATTCCACTAGGTGTAACCAATTTCATTCATAACTATATGTTCTATCTCGGTAGAGTTTGCCCCCTCACTAATTCAATATCATACAGTTTGACACCTCGATCTCTCATCATGTCATCGTTTTCTAAGAGAGAAGCGTTAGTAGCTAACTTCGCTCAAGCCTGGTCTACTGGTGGTGAAAGTTAGCCAGAAATGACTTTTATTCTCTTTTGTTAAATCCCTCTAGGGCGAAACTTATTTGATCATTTCCTGATGTTGAAACCTTTTGTGATGGGCTGACAGAATTGGGCTCAGTTCAGTTGAAAAGAGTAAGGTTACATGTTTCATTTTTCTGACAATGTATAGCCTATTTGAAAGATATCGCAATGAGCTTCCAATGTGGAGCCAGTAACGATATTTTATAAGGAGAAAATATATTTTTACTCCTTTGAAACTATGTCATCTATAGCTAAAGATAAGAAATAAATACTTCATATTTCAAACAACACATGGCAAATTTTGTAGCCGAAGTATTTGTCTCTCTCTTAGTATATGTGGAAAAAAAAGTTCAGCCTGAGAAACATTGATCAAGACGTCAATCTAGTTTTGTTTGTTTTGACGGTGACGGGGGATCGAGGTTTGAATTCTTGTTGGATGTACTCAGCTTTTTTCTTAAAGAGTTTCTCTCCACGAAAATGTCTGTAGACGACCTCTAAATTCTATTTTTATCTTTCGTATCCCAGTAGAGTCAATAATATAAATAATATGAATAGTTAGATGCAGAGTACAAACAAAACCAGAAAAAAAGTATGGGCTTTCAAAAATTTAGGGAGTTTTACCTAAATGATTTTCCACTCTCTCTTCATTCTAACGTGGGTGCACTTCCCCTAAAATTAAATCTTCCTAATCCTAGCATTTTTTTTTTGTAGTGCTACGACTTTATAATAAGTTATTTCTTATATCAAATAGGTGCGTGGATTATGATAAAACTTGGAGATTTACGCTCTTAAATTTGTGGATAATGCGTAATTTACATCATTTGTCTAAGTGCACATTTATACAATTTTATCTATCAACCACAGATTCACGTCCTGAAGCAGTCTGGGAATTTTCAGAAATTGTTTTTTAAAGTACATCTTAGAATATTAGGGAAGTGGTAAATAGTATGCAGTCATAAACCCATCGGGATGATGATTTCTGGAATATTTACCTAGGCAAGGGCCAACTGCAGATACATTTTAATATATCCACTTCTGACCTTTCTGATTCTTTCATATATTTGTATATTATACAAGGCAGTATGGGAACTAAAGTTTATTTAATACTGTCCCGTTAACTAGTCAATTTCAACTCTTCAGGAGTTTGTGGTGGGATATTATTCACGTTTGGGTAAAAGCCATATTACTTGGAAATACTAAGAGGACTACAAAGGTTTGAGTGGTCCTGTTGCTTTTCTGCAAAAACCTGTAAAATGTTGAAAGTCTAACGATCCATCAACAATATTCATTCTCAGTTGTTACTAGTTCCAATAGTGTTAACATCTTCAAGATGCCAAAAGAACAAAATTATTTAAGTGCAAATTAAAATCGGTTTGTGAGTAACTATAACGATTTCACCACAAATTGGCCTCTGTTATTTTGAAATAGTGCGAAGTTTTGTTGCGTTAGCCAAAAAGTTCCAAGTCACGCATCATCTCTACACAGGAAAACATGCACGTAATAAAACTAGAAATAGGAGACTAAACCAAGGCAAGTGCTAGTTTCTGATTTTACTGATTTACCAAGGCCTGGACCAAAGTGTTCATAATTCAATTATGAACTTTGTAAGCCTTTTATTTCCACTGACATTCCATTGGCTAAATTTAAAAATTAATGTATTTGTAATTTTTTGGAAAAGTACACAAAATAGAATATTCCAGACGAATCGACAATAAAGAAAAAATATTTTTCCGAGCTATACACAGCATCATTATACAAATTAAGCTGGGATGGAAGGGGACGCCATAAAAGGTTAGTGTTTTTGCAGTTTTCGTGGCAAAACCTTTTTTGGCTAAAATAAATGAAATATTGCTCCGCTATAAATATAGTGTTTAATTTTCTTTACATATTTAAATCAACATTTCCTAAATATCCATCATGAGCTTAGCAGCATTAGATGAGAAATTTTTTAAATGAAAAGAAAAATCTGTCATTAAATTTCATAACATCCTTGGCAGATATCCGAGAAATTTTTAGGTCATCATATTTAGAAAATTAAATTCTAGTCCTGTATTGGAGCAATATTTTATTTATTTTGTTCAAAAAAAGTTTTGCCATAAGAACTGCAAAAACACTGGATTATTTTCTATCCCCTTCCGTCCTACTTTAAGAGAAAAAATAAATGATCACACTATTTGGGTGTCATTAGATGAAGCAACCGATGACTATCAAATATGATTAGCATATTTGGATTTTGGTATATTGGGGGTTAAAGAATAAAAAAAATCATATCTTCTGACTTTAAAATTGTTGGGCAATTTTAATCATTGAACAATTGCTGC
The DNA here is from genome assembly GCA_902141375.1 of Timema poppense. NCBI lineage: Eukaryota > Metazoa > Arthropoda > Insecta > Phasmatodea > Timematidae > Timema > Timema poppense. The sequence continues at coordinate 19,591 of CABFOV010004434.1, read as the reverse complement.
TTTTTATTAAAAGTATATCTAAGTTTATTGTGGCGATCTGGGATGTTATATGTAAAATTGCTAGTAGTTTGTAGTGATGCTGTACCATATATGTGCAAAGAAATGCGGGGAATGCATATTTTGTATTCAAAGCTAATACATGTGGCTTGTTCCGCACATGGTTCACATCAAGTAGCTGATATAGTTTACAATCTTTATTCTGATGTTAACGTACTAATATCATATGTAAAAAAGATGTTTTTTCTTAAAACTCCGAGTAGTGTGCATTTGTTTCGGGAAGCTGTGGCAGACGTTCCACTCCCACCCGCGCCACTCATTACAAGAAGGGGAACTTGGATCGAAGCTGCTGTGTATTACGCTGACAATTTTCAAATTGTGAAGAAAATGTTAATGAACTCGACTATGAAGAAGCGCATATTATTGAAGAAACACGTGATATTCTGAGGAAAAAGGGTATTCGAGAAGATTAGATTTTTATCGAAGCTAATTTGGCTTGCATTTCAACTGCAAACTAATATAGAACGGAAGGGATTATATTTACAAGACAATATTGAAATATTAGTGGATATGGTCAAGGGTTTAATTAAACTCAAAAAGAAGAATTTAATTTTAAATTTAAAAAAATACGGGCTATCAGTAACTGTAGAATTTAAGCGTTGTGTTTCAAAATCAAACAACCCTTGGCGCAAGAAATTAACATTTAAGTGTTATTGACATTTTAAACTTCTAATTTATACTAATAGTGTCGTATGATATTGAGAGTTATTTCATAGAATAAAAATATTCTCGTTGACAACAGGCGCAAATTTAAATTTGAAAAATTATTATATCATGTTGTTGTCAGGCGCAATAATGATTTGTTTTTATTATTTAATTAATTTGTATTTATTAATTAGTTTATCGATTCATTTTCATCAAATAGTTTTGGATTTAAATAAATTGTGTGCATTTTAATAGAATGTATTACTATTACAAAATGTTTATTTTATCTAAATAGTAGTCTTTTAATTGCATATTTAAGTGCATATTTTTATATTTGTGATGCATATTTTGAAGTTTTTTTAGTGCTCTACACAATTATTCTAAGCTTAATCAGATACCGAGTTTAAGCCCAATCAGTAAAATGGTATCAGTTCCAAAATGATATAGACACTCAGACTTAATCGTGAAAACAATTTTTTCTATTTCAGGGGTTATGAAACTATAATATCTATCAAATCTTGGTTTAGATTTTATTGATGATTACAATATTTCTCTCTCCGAGGAGTTGAGAGAATGTAAAAAGTACTGAGAAGTATGAATTTTATTTCTAATTAAATAAAATAACTTGTAAATAAATAGGTTTTTGGATAACACTGAAAGCCACCATTTGATTATTTTAATACCATCCTAAAGTTTGAAATAATATAACGAGCCTGTTTAAAACAGTAAATTATTTGATAAAGACTTCAGAACTATGGATAGGTGTTCACATCCCATCTTAATACGTTGCAGAATTTTTTTTATCAATATTAAAGGAAGATTTACGTACGTACCTTGTCCACCAGGAGATTTAAAAGTGTTAGGAAGATATTCATGAACATTTCATAAAAGTTTTTAATACAAATTCCAAAGCTTGCGAAGAATGAACGCATTAATTCTCGTACATATACATTTCTATGACAAAATTTTATCAAAGTAAAAATGGGTTATTCATTTTTATTATTTACAATACGTGTTACTATTTACTCCTATCTATAGGCAAGGATGACTGTTTAGCTATAAGCGTTCAGCTTTATCAATAATAATAATAATAATAATAATAACTAAGGAGTGTATAACATTTTGAACTGAGAAAAGGGCGACTAAACTGTAAGACAGCTCGCTATAGATATTCGGCGCCAGCGAGCAGCTCAAAGGTAATGAAAAGGCAAAGCATTCCAAACACTCATTATTTTAAGAACATCATAATATTCAGGAACCGAGAAGATACACCAATTTAAAACACTTATTTCAATTAGTTTAAGACTTAATTTTCCCAAAAGGCCAAATTATAATCTGAAGTAGTTTGTATTAATAGGATCCTAGTCTCTACTACTAATTTTGGATCACCATTCTATCTAATAAAGCAGAGTAAAAAATGAATAAAATCTATTTTTCCTTTTACCGTATAGTTGAGGCACAAACATCTGATCTATTAGTAATAGTACAGACTGTAACTTTAACTTGGTGCAATTTTCCCCCATTTCTAATAATTACTAAGCTAATATTAATATGGATATCACTCTTTGAGTATTTTTATTATCTTATTACACTTCATGAACTAATCAGTTTAACCTTTTGTATTGTTATAAATATACAATGTATATCCCACTTCTGTGACGTACGAATATATGACTGTAGCCGTAAAAAAAAGTCTTCCTATCTGAATCTGACAATATAAAAGGTTGTGGGAAGAGCCGGAAATTACTTAAGGTATAAACAACCCCTACTCCCTCCCTCAAGGCCATTGACCATCATTTTAAATATACAGTAGGTCTATCTGAATATCTTAGATATAATACTCGGTTATCAATATATTTGTCAATATACAGTAGAATAGTGTGGAATTCTTAGAATGACTTTCTTGCGCGGACTGGGGGTTGAGTAGACTGAATCCTTTCTTCTCTTATCTAATAGAAGAAATGACGAATTCGTTTACAAAATTATTAAATGAAGGTTTGGTAAGGATGAAACATAAGCGAAATATACTAGTTTGACACATTAGTTTATTTGAGTATAAACAAGTCAATAGTATTACATAAGGTTTAGATAGATCTTAGATTAATCTCTTAGAAGAGGAACTATCACTTTACAAATTGTAAATGGCGAGCTACCAGGAATCTTGGCTGTTAATTTACTATATCCAGTCTATTCCTAAATAGTACTGTCTGGACATTCAATAGTATATTTATACTTCCACCCAATCTAGAGCACACTATAATTAGTACCAACAATAAAGGTATTACCTATAACAAACGGTGCCTGTAGGGGGCCGGAGACCAAGCAAAATTCCCACGGGCCACTACTGCGAACTAGTAGTGCTCCCACAAGTTGCGCACCATAAGTAGGTACACTAATAAGACATAATAGTGACTGCTATCGGCCACAGACCTAATTAGGTAATTGAACAAACCGTTATATAACATGATTTTCACAATTAAGTGATACTAAGCTCTAAGTAATCTGTATCATGGGCTTACGGCTTAGGGGGTTAAGACATTTCCCTAGTATATAACACTATGTCTTATGGACATAGAAAAAGAAATCAGAAACACTGATATACTAAATCATTGCCATATGGACCGAGATAAATAGAGCATAAAGCCCATCATTCAAAACTACGCCAAATGGGCATAAAAAACAAGTCAGAAAATCTGACAAACAATACTATGTCATATGGACATAGAAAAAGAGTAAGAACTCTAACATTAAAAACTATTCCTTATGGGAATAGGAAAAAACTAAGAAATTCTTACACAAAAATCTATGTCTTATATATATATATATATATATATATATATATATAGAGAGAGAGAGAGAGAGAGAGAGAGAGAGTTAAAAAATGTGTACTAAGTATTTGACACAGATTCTAACATTCAAATACTAATAGTCTCAGACAAGGCTTCAACTGCGGCGAGGTGGAGAGGCCGACGCCTCACACATCGTAATCACCAGTTGCTCTGTCCACCGATGTAATTTTACGTTTAAGTTGTTCCTCCATTGAATTGATACAATAGAATACAAAATTTGAAGTGAGGAATGACTGCTTTATACAAACAAGACTGACGTCTTCGGGGAGGGTTTCCACCCGGACAAAAATGGGGAAGGTGAGGTTGCAAAAAGGCGCCAAATGACAACTAGTGCTAGAAGACGTCGTGGAGAGCAGATAAAAACAGCTCTGCCATTTTATCGAAGTGGGGCCTGCGAGTAAGATGTTGTTTTGCTGATTCTCCAGGAACAGTCAGATGGGTCACTTTCCTGAAGTTTAGGCCTTTCCTGGCAACATGAATTCACCGTGAGTTAATATCTGCCACACATTATTAAATTCTATTAGTTCTTGTATTCATCTAGTTAATCTTATGTATGGTATTTTGAGTGTACGTGTTAAACGGGACACGCTACAACTTATATGATTAAGGCACTACTGTTGGGCTCTAATTGTAGAGTTATACCTATATGCCCCTCGTTGGGTGGCCAAATTGAAGAACTACTCCTCTTTCACCTACGAAGATGCAATGCCCCTTAGTTAGGTGACAATTGTAGAACTCGCAAAAACTAGTTATAATTTTGATATTTGTCCCTGGTTAGCTCAGCTTCTCGATCAACGCGATTATCATTTAAGGAAATTTCCACTTAATACACCTTGATCACTTTTATATTTATTTATTGTTGGAACATATTATTTTATGTGTTATTACTGTAATAATTAACAATTTTAGTTTATACAACTGAACCGTTTCATCATAATTAAAATATGCGACGACAAGCAACACACCTCTGGTCGCCTCGCAAGTCACTGCGCGTCTCTCCTCGGATATTGGTGAGAATTTGTTTCTTACTCGCGTCTTTTTAAGATTCTGATGACATCATAGATTGCACCCATGTGGCCTGGCAATCTTCACCTATCACATGAGTGTAGTTTAAATCCTATCTTTCTGGTTGACTGGACAATGTAACCACTCTCTATTAAGAAAAAGATATATTTCTCTTAGAACAAAAACTCTGTGACTTGTAAGTTTTTCTTTTTGTTTCATCGTCCAATGCATCCAGTAAGCATATTTAATATAAAAGAAAAGTCTCGAAGCTTAAACCACCTGAAGGTCTTAAATATTCCAAAATGAAAATTAACAGTTAAAATAATATTTTTAAATAAAAATAATTCCCGAATTTAAAATATAAAATGTAAATAAAATACTCAAAACTGTATTTTCATCCTTTCTTTTTGGAACAACAGAGGGTTCACAAGTTGGGACATTACAATAGATATAAAACTCTATCATCAATATATTTGGTCAATATACAATCTCTGTATATCATAGCTATAATAATCGGTCATTAATATATTTGCTCAGGTTGAAAATGCATTTTTGTAAAGAGAATGGGATGCAATTTGACTAGGCCTATTTAGGCTAGGATGGTCTTACCTTTTCTCTAAGCACTAAATTTTTAAACCTCAGGCTCTATAATAGAGATATTAAATCATCTCTATAATCACCCAGACTCAACATACCTTTACTTTACAAGTACTCAATGAAAATGTTCGTACTTTAAGGGAGCGGGTGCTATGTAAATTTCTAGATTATATAAAGATGTATAGCAGTTACACTGTTTAAAAATCTCCCCTAATTTATCATAAAAACACTCCAAACAGTTTATATAGGTCTTTGTTGTTTCTGATTTTCTTATAGCCTCTAGAATTTGGGGGACTGTGTCTCCCGAAACCAACCCTGAAATGTTTGGCTGATGTATTCAATCATGTTAGGATGAACGAAGATTCCTTATAAAATTAGGAGCAATAATATTCTGACATACTACCGAATGAGGCAGTTATTACATTGAGGTCATTCTGTTTTATTTTAGTAGTAACAAAATTTATACTTTTGTTTCAGACTGTGTCGGTGACGGTGTCAGTTCTGACCTTGACCTTCATTTCCGTGGACCGGTGGTACGCTATCTGTTTCCCACTCATGTTCAGATCCACAACTGGACGAGCCAAGACTGCTATTATCATCATCTGGCTACTGGCCTTGTGCTTCGGTAAGTAAAATTATTATATCCACACAAGCATTAGTTTACCCGGTGAAAAGGGNGGGGGGTCGCAAGGGTGCGAATTGCATATATACTAGAAAACAATATAGAGTGAAGTTGTCCTTAATGTATCCAATGCCTATGATTAGGTACTAAAGAGGAATACCACTGTTCAAGTTAAAAGCAACTTTTCAATCCCCGACAGAATCTCAGAAACAACAGCTTCGATACAGTATACACCCCTCAATCTCCTATGTAATATTCTATAAAATAACGTTACTCCCCACTGATTAGAATGGAAACGGAAATATATAAATGGAAGCCATAGACTCGTACACATCATCCAGGATGGAGGAAACCTTTAACACTTTTCTTGAAAGCAGAACACGGGTTATGTGATTGAGTTAGGTAATCGGTTTAGAACCAATATGGTGGGTAAACATAATTCCAAGCATGGCAGCTCCATTCAAAATAGCAGGGACCATTAAAGCTAGTTCAAAAAAGTATGAATCTACGGGCCGTGGGCAAGAACTTGACTAAGTAAATGAAAGTGGGTTTGCTTGCGTCATCATAGGTAAAAGGTGGACCGATATGTGCTCGGGAGCACACTATCGGTCCAATGAGCATTCACTATACGCTCGTTGACCGCCGTACGTGTTTGAAATAAATAGGAGTCACCTCGGTGGTTAGTATTTGCCAGGAAGGAATAGGAGTGTCTTAAAAACATCTCCGCTGAAACGATCAACACTATCTGATCAAACAATTCCTTATAGATCCATTAGAGGGTTAACACTGCTTGGACCCGCTTTGGTAATAAGAAGGTGCGAGTCGCCGCTCTCGTAATATACTGGTCTGCCGATGTCGGGGAGATCAGCGTTCGAATGCTGTATTAAGATTGGTATTTCCTGAAATATTTTCTACTCTCACTCCACGTAAATGCTAGTACACTTTCTATAAATACAACCTCCCCCACCCTAGCATACTAGTGTAATTAGTACATAAGACTCTAAACCAAACGGGTAGTAAGACATGGTATTACAAATAAGATTGCTCGTTAACCTAAACCATTTAGCTATAAAACAAAAAAACTCTGACCACAGGACGTTAATTTAACATTTAATGGATGAAAATAAACAATGATAAATATTCTTCTCTGCCAGGAACCGAAGGAAGGTAGAGAAAACCCGTTTAGGAAAAACATCCTCAATTCGCCCGACCGTAGTGTGAACCCTTACCTATCCACCACCAGCAAACCAGACTAGGCATGAGAGTGACATTTAGTCTGCGTGTCCCTCAATGAGGTTAAGAGGGGTTATAAAATGTCGACTATTCAAGAAGAATCCGCCACTAGTAACAAAGTTCTGTTAATATTCTCCAAACAGCCATGAAGAACCCATTTGTTACTATTCATGAAGCACCAGCCACTGGTAACAAAGTTCTGTTAATATTCTCCAAACAGCCATGAAGAACCCATTTGTTACTATTCATGAAGCACCAGCCACTCGTAACAAAGGTCTGTTAATATTCTCCAAACAGCCATGAAGAACCCATTTGTTACTATTCATGAAGCACCAGCCACTCGTAACAAAGGTCTGTTAATATTCTCCAAACAGCCATGAAGAACCCATTTGTTACTATTCATGAAGCACCAGCCACTCGTAACAAAGGTCTGTTAATATTCTCCAAACAGCCATGAAGAAACCATTTGTTACTATTCATGAAGCACCAGCCACTCGTAACAAAGGTCTGTTAATATTCTCCAAACAGCCATGAAGAAACCATTTGTTACTATTTATTGAATTATATTTTACCTCTATAATTCCTGGAAACTGAATAAACGATGAATGCTTTTCTTTCTGTATCTAGTGGGTGTAGCTACCTCCCCCTAAAAAAAACTTGAAGTTCAAAAACACTTTCTATGTGAGTTATTGTGAATCGTTTTGAATGCTGCGAACGTAAAGGGGGGGTGGGGTATAAGAGGGGACCTCTGTATGTTTTATCTCCCATTGAAAGTTGAAAAAAAGGATCTAAATTAACGACTTTATTCCAGCTCACTCATCACACGACAAGGACTCCCCACCACAACTCTTTTTTTAAAAGCCTCATCACATAAAAGTTTAATAAAATAGCTCTGTCCTTTCAACTCGATAACGTAAATGTTTTACACCATTTGTAAAAGTAAAATATTTAATATTAGGATACTTTGGTTTTATAAAATGAATGGACTTGTTTTTTTATTTATAGATTTATTTAAAATTTAGTAAAAAGAAATCTTAGTAGTTATAATGTAAGAAATTTTGAAACAACTCAATAATCTCATCCAAAAAAAATCCCAATATCACCTTCACAATCAATAATAATTAAGAACCTCAATAATAGCAACTTAAATACATGTGATAAATATAAGAAAAACGGCATTTATCTACTTACCTGCGAATGCAACAGCATTTGCATAAGTGAAACTAGTTCAAACTTCAAAACTCGTTATAAAGAACATATTTCTGATTTTAAATTTAATAGAACAAAATCAAAATTTGCCGAACACCTAAAATATTCAAAACATCAACCAAAACCCATTGAACAATAATATATGAAACCTCTACATTTTGCTCACCAAGGAACCAAATTAAACACAGCTGAAAAATGTTTCATTCATGCAGCTATTCTTCACAAAAAAAAACCTATTCTCAACGAACAATTACACTCATCCAACCATATATTAGTCAACACTGAACAATATTTGCCTAAGAACATAAAAATGTTAAGCCCATTCTTTCCTACTCTACCCTCCAACGTAGATAAAAAGCCCGTTCGAGCTGGAGTCGAGAAGATTAGAACGTTTTCTCCTCCTGATTTATATCTATTTATCTCTCCAACTTACCAATTTTCTCGGATATATTTTTCATCATTTTCTAACCCAACATATGTACACCTTGGTATAAAAACTACACCTCATATTAAGTTGTCAGCACTGTAATGTCCCTTTTTACTTAATTCTGCAAAATACCACACCTAGCCAGTCAACATCTTAAGTTCGTAACAACACATTCTGTGTCATCACCCAAACGACTAAGTTTGTTTGTTTAAATACTGTAAATTTATCTAATATTCTATTTATTGATTCCATTCTTCTTTTCACACAAGTTTACCGATTGTTTCACCGTTATTCTATAGCAAGTCTTTAATTTTAATTTCAGTTCCATTGGTTCTAGCACCGAAACATGTCGGGCGAATAGCGTTCCAGTGATTAACAGCAATACTGGAACACCGAAAGGAGTACAGGGACAAATTCACCAGATAAGACTTAAATAACTGTTAAAAACTAAAGTCAGCTTTCTGAAAATTTCTTGAACAATAGCAGGCTTCAATTCAAACTACACATAAATGTTATGTATCATATTTAACTTGTTTTAAATTATCATTTTAATCTCCTTTTAAAACTAGCTCATTAATGTTATATGTGTTCGATTTTTACTATCACTCCAAATAATTGGTCAATCTTAGCGTATCGTATCATTTTATTAGTTCATTTCCACTTGACTCATATCTACATATTATATTTTTACTACTTTATAAACTAGTTGTTACTATTATAATTATTTAACTCGTATTTTAAATAATTGTAAATCAATAGTGTAGTATGTCATGTTATTAGCTCATCCTATTTGACCCGTATTACAGTACACATTGTAATTTAAATATGTAATACCAAGTACACTAACATCCTGTAAACATTAATCCTAATATAATTATACACAATATACTATAACTATTAACCAATTTAAACCAATACTTTCATTAATCATTAATTATTAAGATAATATCTAAGTTTTGACTTTTACTAATTCTTCCCTCCTTACTAAAGGTTAGTTTAAAATGTTTTCTAAAATGTTAACTCAATAATAGATTATATTTTTAACTACCTAATAGTATAATGTTTAAACTATTATTTGGAGTTCTACTTACATTAAAAAACATAACAATTTAATGTTTTCTATTTGTAAACATTCAGTGGTATATATATCGTATATGTTTTAATATTATATGAAAACAACTCACAATCTGTTTAAAATACTCGCAATAATGTACAATACAACAAACATGTCCGTATCCAAGGTGGGGTTGTTAAATTGGGTTCCATCTGCCAAAATCATATCAAATTAGGTCCCGGTTAGAAAAAGGGTATATGTTGAATGGGTCCCGTCTTCCGTCAGCCTCTTAGCGTTGCCGAGGGGAGACCACGTGCAGGTTGGCCAAATAGCCCCCCAAAATTTGTTTTATTTTCTTCTAAATACTTTAAAATATTGATAGCTCTTGCTGCACGTCAGAATTCCGTATTAATAAACTGTTAAAACTTAAAAAAAACTGTTTTGATAAAAGAAGATCTTGTGATTTCTACAGTCTTGAACTCAAACAATTTTTTGTCTCGGAAATCGCTCCTTTTCCATGGTACGCTTCTATTTATTCCCTGTATTTCATGATAAAACATACACATTGGATAGAATGCCTTTCAAGATTTCAACAAAATTATAATTATTAGGGTGTTTGTTATAAGATGAGGTATTCAGTCTTGAATGAAATGATTCACAACTGTTGGTAGCACGATTTGTTATTGATGTTAATTTAGCCCAGATACTGGGAGGAAATACTGCATCTGGTGGAATGTATGAATCGGCTATAACGATTTTGATAAGATTTTATTTCTAAACATTTATAAATATTCTCAACAAAATGGCAAAATGGCTTTAAGGGCTCCGGTCTGATGCATTTTTTTTATATATATAATATCTCCTAAACTATTTGAGATATGAAATTACTTATTACAAATATGTAGACATATTTATAATACAAATATTTTATGCGAAGCATAATTTTATAAAACTAATAACTTTCAAGCTATACGCAAATATATATATTTTTTAACTTTTCGAAAACAAAACCATGTGACCTTAAAAAAAATCTAACCTGAAATGTTGATGGATGTTGACCACCCCTCCCCCCGAACCATAAAAGTGGTATTTGAAATGCCGTCTGTCTGTGTGTCTGTTTAAACTTAAAATTAAGAGTAGTTTAATAAAGGGTGAAACGAGAAAAAAATCGATTTTCTTAAAATAGACTCTAAACGATTTTGATTAAAAATTAACTGGCTATTTTCATTTTCCCATAAAAGTGTCTTTTAGAGTACCTTACAGAAGCAGAAACTTTCGTATCTCCGCAACTATTTGAGATAATAAATAACTTTCCATTGCAAAATTGTAGTATTATTAAAGATAAAAAACTTTTATATGAAATATCATACTTAATATTATAAAGAGGAAAGATTTGATTTTTTGTTTGTTTGAAATGAATAGGCTCCGAAACTACTGGACCGATTTAAAAAATTCTTTCACCGTTGGCAAGCTACACTATTCCCGAGTGACATAGGCTATGTTTCATTTTCAATAAAATTAGGGATGCTTACTAAAACTTGAATAATCTAACCCAAGGTGTAAAAAAATAAACAAAAAACTTCCTTCAATCGCGTGCGCTGCGAAAACTATTAATGATAGAACAAAATGATGTATTACAATTTTTCAGGACACATCACTATCTATAAAAAATGTCGCGACAGCATGTCTCTATCTTTTATAGTTACGTCACAATAAGCGTCCTTTTATTAATTTTTTTTTATTAAAATACCACCGCTAGAAAAGGCTCTTTATTCGTACCTAGGTATTGATCCTTATCAAAATAAATAAATCATTATTTAAGACTACTTCAATACCTTCATATCACCTTTTAAATGATTCGATTCGGATATTCCATTCAAAAGATATCACGAGTTTAAATAATAGAAAAAACTCCGCTCGGCTAGCTATGCGTTGAAGAGGTACGGGAGGGGAGTCAACATCACGAAATTAACTTGCCGCGCAGCTCATCCGCGCGGTCAGCTACTTAGCTAGCGGTCGTGCTCGGAATTATAATGTTGATAATGTTTTGTCGATTGATAATAATAAAAAAACAATGTAAATACAAAAAAAAGTTTAAGAAAATATATTCACAAAAAAAAAATTAATATCTTAGTTTTTTGTTTTCAATGAATGTTATTTTTTTAGAAACTCACTGTAAAACATTGTGTATTTTCTTTTATTATATTATTATGCCCGTGCGAAGCCGGGATGGGCTGCTAGTATTTTTATAAAACAAACAGTTTCTGAGATATTGGAAAACATGTTAGTAAAATTTTGTGAGCTTTAGTTGTAAAGCGATACTACTTAAGTTTTAACGTAATAATTCTCCAATGCCACAGAGTAGTTAAATATAAGTAAGTCTTTAAAAGGTTTGTTGTTTTTCCTTAAACCTCCTAGGAAAAATGTTTGTACAACAATGATCTACCTCCATTTTAGACTCAATAGTCAATATTTACATTTTTAATTGGTCAAAATTTATAAATGAGCAATTTAATAGCAGTGCGATGGCATGAAACTTTGCAACATCTAATAAAATGTCGAAAATTTTTACCAGAAGTTGAAATTTTAATATGAAGTGCTGACTCTTTTGGACCCAATATTGATCTTTTTTTATCGGTCCAAACATACAAATGAAGACATTAATTCTTTAAAAATAAAATTATAAAATTCAAAACCGGAACACAAAAAAAAGTTTTACATAAGTATAGTGCAATTTATGCTTGGGTTTGCTAGAGTATATTATTTAGTCTCACATATATTACGAGTTTTGGGTAAATATATCAATTTTTAAACAATAGAGCGAGAAAGTCCGTGCGGAGTTCCGTACCATTTATTTGCTCTGTATTACCATTCTATCTAGTGAATTTTGTGTTTCAGTAATACCTTTTGGTAGGTTAGGATGTATTACAGTACGCGCATTAAATATATTTATCTTAATATGCGAGGCATCCTGAGACATCAAAGTGGGTAGATCTCCCTTCCTTAATTCCGTGAGTAAAATTTAAACCGTCTACTAGAAATATTTTCAACATATTTCCTCTTTAAGGAATTACTTTGCCATTGCTTATTTATTTTTTGTACATCAGTTTTTCCATGGTTATGCTCACTAGAACTTTCCACTATATAATTATTATCACTAAGTTTAACATAGCACTTACATTTAGATACAGCAAAACTCCAATGTTTAATTCCATCCTTCGGAAGTTTGTGATATCTAAACTTATAACCATAAAATATAAACATCGTCTTATTCTTATGACTTGTCATAGCTGCCATTGTACTGGCCTGCTCTGCGCCGCGTAACTGATCTCTGATGTTATGTAGGCTAATATCATAAAAAACTGTACTGCACTGTTTAACTGCCAACAATGCAAACAAAAGGCACTATGTAAATTTGAAACAGAATTATTATCGTAGCTAATGCTCAGATTCGGCAGGCATGATAATACTTTTCAAACTACGGCCAATTATAGCACGCAGACCCATTTTACTTATCCGTTTCAAAATATTGGGGCCAATTTTACGTATCCATTTCAAAGTAGTGGGACCCATTTTACGAATTGGTGAAATGAGGCACAAATCTTGGGACCCAATTAACGTAGCCCCATCCAAGGTTGTTTTAGGGGGAAAGGCCGGAGCTCAACACTGACATAGCAAATAAAAAAATTTATCAGTAATGTTAGTAAAGGAAATTCAACAACAATGATTTTATAAAGGGTTTCTTCACTATTTACTTTAGAAAAAACATTTATTTTTTTCTTTAAGTCAAACACTATTGTTCACAATTCAAAATGTTTTTACACTTATTTTTAAATCCGTATGTTTCAAGAAATATACCATCACATTTTGTTTTTTGGACGGTTGCCTTGATCTTTTTATTTTTATAAATATGTAGAAATACTAGATAGTGATAGTTTTAGAATAGTATATTTCACTTCCTTTCACTACCAACCTTAAAATTAAAGAGAGAAAAAATTCCCGTAGTTTTTTTTTTTAAATATAAACCTATGCCCACAAATCAACAACAACAGCCAACAATTGCCCTAGGAATAATATTTATATTTGTATTACATAGAAACTTAAGCACAGATAATACTTTGGAATTAATATTTAGTTAGACTATCCTCTGTCTAGCAACAGATTTAAAATATGACTTGTTGTAACATTAGTGGTGTATATTGGACTGAGCGTATAACCCAAACGGGTAGTAAGACGCGGTGCTAAATATTATTATTATTACTATTATTATTATTATTATTATTATATTGGACTGAGCACATGATGAACCCGAGTATCTTACTAGTATATTATTTACTTACTGAGACAAAGGTCATGGGTTGGATTCCCGTGTCCAGATAAATTGGAATATTAACAAATTATTAGATGTAGACTGGAACAGAGATATCTGCTTTCCAACCCCCTTACCACTATCTAAGGTATCGCGTAAATTCGTTGTTTAATTATTTATCAACTGTCATCGAAGCCAGACATTTCTAAATTTTAAAATGTGTCCACACCTAAATAATACTAAATATAGATAAATATATAATTTTAGTAAGTACAAACACAATAACTGTATAATTTAGTCGATAATTTACAAGAGTAATAGGATGGTCTAACATAATATAGGGCAAGAATAATACAGGAATTTAGTGGAAATGCACCCGCATTACTGTATGTAGCATAAAAGAGGATGTGGAAACAATGGTGAAATATCGATGTATATAAAATGAACCTACAGTGCCCCAACAGAGGTTCAAACATTGACCTCTCTTAAATCAGCAAATGTGAGACTGATGCCCTATACCAACTAGCTATCTGTGATGGATGGGTGTGGGGGGGGGAGGGGGGTAAAGATTAATCTCGTGCTATTGTGTATGAGGAATCATGTTTATATTATTTTAAAAAAATTACCACTTCTGTATTTAAATCAACTATGTTGGCTTTAAAAAAGTTATATTTATTACTACACTTAGTTTACTTTGTTCGGGTTAATTTTATATTCTTAAAAGAAAATACTAAAGTTTTAACATTATCTAGGAATTTTAAGTGTACTAAAACTGTTCTGTATCAATAACTTCATAGCGAGAATTTATCTCGGCAAGTCGGTATCTGAGGACAAGAGTCCTTTAGACAAGTTAGCGATTCAGCCACGACACGGCCAACATAATGAGGTTAATAGCACGCCTCCCTCCCGCACATCATCAATTCACTAGCAGAGCAGTTCCTTTGACGCAAAGAACAAACTCGCAAGCGAGCGCCATTATGCACAGTACAGGGCTCTCAAAAGCGTCAGCGAGTACAAAGGTTTCTAAAATAATGGTTGTACTTAGTTTTTTACTAGGGATTTCTCGACATAGGTATACAACGTTCAGTTTCCAAACAAAGGGTTTGTTCCAGCCCAAGTTGAATGAACTAACTTAACCTAGAACAACAACACACTACTATATGCACAAACATTATATCAGAAGCCTTATTATTTTAGTGCGTATCCAGTAAATTATACAAAAACCTTCTGGGATGAAACTTGCGCTAACCACATCACTGAGCACACGGACTAAACGTCAAGCTCTAGTATGTCTTATAGTGATATATAGGTCGGGCTTCTTATCCCACTAGAGTAAAATGAGGTGGGTTTTTTTCTAAATGGTTTCCCACTTTCCCTACTTGAAAATGTACGTACTTTTTTTCTCAAATGGTAACTACTTAATCATTCAAAGACAATAATATGATTAAATGTGGACTACCTGAATTAGTGGTTAGACATCCTGACCCCTTGACCCTGTACCTGAGCTACAGAGCTGAATTACCATGACTCCGAAAGCAATGGCGAGTATACTTACCCCATTTGTCTGTGTCATTCATATATTTCGAAAACCAAGCATAGCCCTGTGTTCGTATTTTCATAACTCAAATTATTGTTGTGTTATAAGGAAGGTGTATTTGGACACGTTCTGTATAATATATAAACCCTATTAGTCTTATACATATGTATATGAGGAAATATGTTTATATTCCATAAATGTTAAAACATAATTATCTTAAACTACTAAGGACACAGAAACAACTTTTTCAATTTTTTTTTCGCAGTCAAATTCTAGTTTACTACTTGTGGAGAAAATTTCAGCCAGTTCACTTTGTCACAGACTTGCCACTAGCTCGATGGTTGAAGTATAGTATAATTTAATTTACGATTCCACGCTATTTATTAAACAGAGGTGACCTGGTGGTCTAGGGGTAAGGTGTTGGACATCTGTGCTGGGGTCCGGGGTTCAATCCTTGGTCCCAGCACAGATTATTGCCAAACCCTTCCTTCACCTCTGACAAGTCGTGTATTAATCACAGCTTGTGAATGTGGGGAATTCGAGGCCTCCACCGTGGTTCGGATGATTCCACGTTAAACTGTAGGTCCTCCATTTCATCTCACAATCATTCTATCATTACACATTAGCGTAAGTGTATACAACCCGAACGGGTAGTAAGACGAGGAGCTAATAATAATATTATTAATAATAATAATAATAAACAGCAGGAAATAAAACGAAAACAATTAATTGGTTGAACTACATCCTCATAGCCAAGTTTATGGTATTGGTGTTGAATTTACATATTTTGTAATCAAGTTTTATTGTTATGAAAACTTTTTGAACTGTCAAGTTTGCTTAATCAGCTCCAAACATTTTATTTTCTATCTTAGCTTTAATAAATAATTTATTCCTTTTCAAAAATAAATTTAAAAAATATATTTTTTTAGAAAAAGTCCATAAAGGGATCAAATTCAAAAAGACCCGTCAGATTAATATTTTTTTCGCCACATCTCAGTACACGTTTGATTTATACTCATATATTAATCACACTAACGAAATAGGAATAAAGAAGTTACACCTTAGGAAGAAATGTACCTGCATTTGCGTATATGTAGAGTTAAAACGTTTTAGGTAAAAACCCCTCAGTACACCTGAACAGGAATCTAGCTCCTACTTTTCCGTAGCCGACAGTCCAGTCGAACACAATAGTTATGCGTTAGTGACCATCCGGCCACCAAAACGGGCGTAACTAACTTTCCAGACTGTTTAGACCAGGTCTACCCCTATTATAAGGGAAAAGGAAGCATGATTCAGTCAACACCTCTGATTATCACGTGGTTCACCTTCTTCATGTTAAATCTCTCACCAGAGCTATGTTATTGTGCGGTTGGTACGTTCATTAAAAACCTAGACATGTCGAACTTGGCCAACACACACGACCTTGTGGTTACAAACAGTGGAATACAATTTCAATGCTCACCTAAGAAAGTGCCAGGTACTAAATCACCATAGTAGTATGTATAAAAGTTATGTTGTTATGGTTTTAAAAATTGTATGGACTTATATGTATATGTTAATTAATTATTTAAAATCGGAATACTTCTTAAATGTAATGAAAGTATTGCACATAGATAAATATAAGAAAACTAGGTAGATAGATATGTAGGTCATATTAATGCCAGGAAAACTCACTAGTAGTGCATCTACAAAACATCTTGGTTATGTTGGTACTTTAAAAATAGCTAATCAGCCTCCGTAGTTAAGTGTTTGATATCGCCAACCACAATAATTATAGATGTCTCTCCCTACCTATATGGGTTCATAGGGCAATCCAATTAGTAACTATCAATGTTCTTGGTTTGGGTGTTTAGTATCCAGTAGTAATCATCTTGTCTGTAAAACATGTTCTGATATGTACCATTCTTTTTATAAAGCGAATGATTTTTGTTTCCATTGTTCCCTACTACCCTTTCTGACTGTACGTATTTTAACTTCGCTACTGAAGTAGGTAAGATGAAGCTATAATTTAAATGTGCCCGAATTTGGTTGAGAATGAGCGAACATTTAGGGAAGAAATAAACACCTAAATAAATCTAGGTGGGACTCAAAACCTAACCTCCTCGTCACTCGCAAACCGGCCTTTGTCCATATTTCCTCTTGTACAAACCGCGGTGCCTATGGTTGGAGTCTTGGAGCCAGTCTTTGAGTGTTTTATCGCTCTTAATACTCAAAGCTGAATTTTGGTGGTCTACAAAAAGTAATATGGAGTATTTGGTTGTGAACCGATGCATATATTTTTAAATATTAATCAAGGTGCTCACACAAGATAACAAATCAAGGCCTTACCGAAAGCGGACTTAGAAGATCAAATCCCTCCTTCGTCCCACTAAAAGTAGTTTATATAATATTGAATTTATCATCATGGCCTAGGCTAATAACTTGTTCGAGTCTTATAACATCCATAGCACATACATAATCAATTTTGTCAAGAAAATCTTTTAATCTCATCTAGGGGGCTAATGTTGGAGAGTTCACTATGAGCCCCCCAAAATGAGAACACACCCCTCCCCACTAAGACTAATCGTGGCACGGCTCTCAAATTCATTACATAATTATATGTGTGTATTAAAAACCCGATGTAAAAGGAATATTACAATTCTTGACGGAAGTATTATAATGACTTGGCGATTCTGTTAGTCCTCAAACATCGCATTGTCAATGCCTTGTCTGTTCTGTCCGTACCATCGCAGCTTCCTGAGCAATGAGCATAAAACCTTGTCATTAGTGTGTGAAAAGATACTCCACGGGTGTTCCTTAGCGTCTATAAATAACACGGCACGATAGGAAACTTCCCCTACAGGAGCTGTGACTACTTCTTGCACACTTGTGGCTAAATATACGACAGCTACACATTTTACTTGATCTACATTCATGTATTCATGCGTCATATAGTGTAAACTTTGGCTGTAAAATAACATTAATTATGTAATTATAATAAAATGGCCATCAATATTGACCACAAAAATATAGGATTATATTTTCTTAAAGTCACTTCTTAAAAATGTAATTGTAGCCCCAACATGAACCCATATAAGTGAGAACACAAACTAACTTTATAGTTTTCCAGTGATGCGGAAATTGGTACTAGAATCCCGGCTGTGTGTTTTACCCTAAGTTTTCCTTATTATCCACAGTGAAAATATGGGTAAATCTATACATGGATAATTTTCTTATTTGTGTATTTCCACACCATACCGAAGCTACTAGATGACTAGGAAAACGGAAACATTTTTGCGTGATAGTTCATGACCAACCCGAAACCAATGCCAGAAGGAACATGCCCTTTCAGCCATCGTGGTTGAAGCGTGCAGGCATGAGTGGTCTGCCTGCACATTCCTTGACAGGTGCAATGCATTGGAACAAACAAAAAACTCTTTGCTTTAGACAAATAAGTGTAACTCTCTAACAAAGCTAATGCATACATATACATATACATAAATATATGTGTGTAATGGTGCTCTGGCTAACACTAGAGACGCCGATTACGTAAACAAGGTAAATATACACAATAAACGACACTTAAAAGCAAGAGATAAAAATGCATATTAACAAATAAGTTTAATGTAACAAAGGCTGAGAAAATACAAAGAGTAACATCAGAACACAAACCAATATTTCCCAAAACAATATATAAAGTTGACGAAGATAATTAACTAGACGTATAGATGAATAATTAATATTATCCGAGAGAGAATTTGGCGTGAAGAGCCAATGATTTTGTAAGACAGGCTAAGCTCATGCTTAACTTGAGTGACTCCAGTCCCCCTCTTAATAGGTATTGCTGTGATAGCAAAAAAATAACAATAATAAAAATTATACTAAACCATTTCCCCCCTTCCATTAGTACCGGGAAGCCAAGACCTCCTACAGGTAATTTGTTGCAACAAATGACGAGCAAGTTACTACACATGAGCATGACCCAAAGGTGTCATATACCTAGGGGGTCAGTCAGGTAATTGTTATAACCCCTTAGAGCAATAATCATACCACCAGGTAGATAAAGGT
>CABFOV010004433.1:34029-52525 GCA_902141375.1 Timema poppense | reverse complement strand
TTAATTCCTAGTAAACAATTTTAATTCAAATTTTAAAACTTATTATTATTTAAAAAAATATTAATAGAAAAACGAGGGTGGAAGGGGGTGGGGGGGGTATGTTAGAAGGATGTGATATACTTTTTTAGTCGGGAATTTTAGGAAATGATCAGGGAAAAGATCGGGGATTTCATTGGCCAAGTTTAGTAAACACTATGTCTAATTCAACCTTCCCAATTCCTAATCCATTAGCGTAGTTAGTACTTAAAGCGTATAACCTGAACGGGTAGTAAGACGTGGTGCTAAATAATAATAATAATAATACATTTATCAGTATCAGCTACTGCATGCAATGTGCAACAACATGGACGATAAGAGAGCGTAGAAGTTCCACGACAATGGTTAATGTCTGGTTAATGTCTGGTTAATATCTGGTTAATGTCGTCTGTGGTGGTTTTTGGCCGTTTTGATTGAAACACTTTTATCACCTCACCACGGTAGTTTGATCGCAACACATTAATTTTCTTTCTTACATCCTCAAAAACGTTTTGTGGCTGGTTTAATTTTTATGTATATAATAAAAGTTTATCTAAGGCCAAATTTCTTTTGTTCTTTATCGTACATTGCATTCGAGGTGTCCTGCAATTTTAGCATGGTTTCATAGAGCTCTACTAAATCTCTTAAAACCACCACATGTTTTGGTCGTTCTATCACATTATCCTGCGAACACGACTGGGGCACTCGCGTCTACTTGTTTGCTACCGAGACTGAAGAAAATACCGACGATCACGCGCGCGGTCAGTCTCGCCCACCATTTGCAAGACTGATGGACTGATACTGATGTGATCAGAAAATTCAGATCATATCAGTAGTTTTGTTAAGTCCGTCCATCAGTCGATCAGTACAACCCCTAAATGAACAGTCGGACTGTCAGTATTAATACTGACAGTCTGATGAAACGTGTAGGGGCCCTATTAGAATGTGTGATGTGTGTCTGTAGAAATAAAAATAGTGCCCCCATAAATAATTTGTTAGTGATAATATTGTTGTAATCATTTATATTTCTTTCTTTTAGCGCGGTGTCTTACTACCCTTTCGGGCTATACGTTTATGTACTAATTACGCTAATTGTTTTAGGGTTTAGCAGGGCTATATTTAGAGGGAGCGTGCCTGCTTTTGTGTGAGAGAAAGAATAGTTAAAACATTTTGTAAAAGCCAATCTCAGTACACCCGATCGAGCTTCAAACCTTGATATCCCCGTCATCGGCAGTCTTAAGTCTTCTGCAAGAGTAGCGTGTTAGACCATGTGGCCACCGAAGGGGGTAATTTATATTTACCTACTTGAGTGGTCTTGTGGTCTCTGGTGTCTTGCAACTGACAGGATTGCTGATGACGAGGAGGTCGAAGTTTGAATCCCAGTCGGGGGTACAGGGTTATTTTATATATAGAAGCCGAGAGGTACAGGGTTATTTTGAATTAATGTGTCAATAAGAAAAGGGTGGAAAATGGTTCTATATAACGATTATATTGGTAGCATAAGGATTTCATGATCAGCGATGTCTTTGTAAGGCGCTATAGAACTTCACACGTTTGAAGTATTGCATGAAGTGTAGGCAACTCTTCGGATATGCCCAGCGCACTACCACTGGTTCTGGCATGCCCAGTGGCACTACCACTGGATGGTGGTGTTGTCACCATCAAAACGTTGCACCTTGTCCAACCTAAGGTCACATTATTACGACATTATTATTGCCCTCGTTACACCCTTAAACAAGGTGCATGTCAGCTAGCTCCCTGAACGCGTAACACGCAATCTCTGTTCCGCTATTTTGTGTCACAAATATGTTGCCTCTGTAATGGGCCATGCTTACACTAATCATGTGACCTCTCGTTAAATGACGTACAACTTTTTGATAGCGCCAGCTCAAATGCCAAAAAAAAAAAGTCACCTAGGGCTCAGGCAACACCTCGCAGGTTTCAAATTCCATAGCGCCTTACCTTATAGGCCTACCAATATAGTTATTATAGCACCATATTCCACACTTTTCATTTTGGCACGTTCGTTCAAACTCACCCTGTATAAATATACGTACACAACTGTACATTATTTGTTAATTCAATTGAAGTGTGTCTGGAATGCCAGGCCTCCACCGTGGTTCGGATTCCATGTTAAACTGTAGGTCCTTCATTTCATCTCATCTATCACCCTACCATTTCACATTAGCGTAAGTGTGTATAACCCGAACGGGTAGTAAGACGCGGTGCTAATAATAATAATAATGAAGTGTGGTTTTCCGCATGCTTTTTTCAACAACAGCGAACTTTGTATCAATGATTTTATGTGTTAATTTTTCTTTTTAATCGATAAAATGATTTTGTTGATTTATAGAATAAAGAATAGTGAAATATGTGTCTATATAATGGCACTGTGTTTTTTATGAGGTGACTCGGAAGTTCTTGAATAATTGAAACGCCAATAAAATCAATTTATTCAATCTAATTGTAATTAGATAAGATTGCCCGTTGACTAAGAATGCATCAATTTTGCGATGACAGTTCTTAACTGTAACGTTTAGATTAGGTCACAAATGTAGGCAAACAGTAAATTATATCTAATCTAATAGATTTTTTTTTAACTTGAGTAGCCTTTCTATTCCTGTTTTTATTTTAACCACATATAAAATTTTTCTTACTTTGAATATTTAAAAAATGTATAGTCACATCTTTTATGTATAAGTATTTATTATTATTATTAGCATCGCGTCTTACTACCCGTTCGGGTTATACGCACTTACGCTAATGTGTAATGGTAGGGTGATNTGAATATTTAAAAAATGTATAGTCACATCTTTTATGTATAAGTATTTATTATTATTATTAGCATCGCGTCTTACTACCCGTTCGGGTTATACGCACTTACGCTAATGTGTAATGGTAGGGTGATTGTGAGATGAAATGGAGGACCTACAGTTTAACGTGGAATCCGAGCCACGGTGGAGGCCTGGCATTCCCCACATTCACAAGATGTCTTGTCAGAGGTGAAGGAAGGGTTTGGTAATCAGATAAATCTATGCCGGGACCGAGGATTGAACCCCGAACCCCAAGTATAGAAGTCCGACACCTTACCCCTAGACCGCCAGCTCACCTATGTATAAGTAGACACGAAGATTTCACAATAAATGATTTCACAAACTTTTACCCAGTGAACCTGGTACCTTTTATGAGCAGCAACATAAAACGACACTCTTTGGTGCCCGCACAGTCTAAGGCACTACTTTCGCAGTCGACTAGACTGCCGATTACAGGGATATTGAGTTTTTAATCTTAGCCGGGTGGACTGAGGTTGGATTTTATAAAATGGCTTTCCACTCTCCCATCATGCAAATGCAGGTACAATTTCTAAAAATTATAACCTTCTTAATCCATATCCATAATTGGGTGTGCACATAAGCCTACAACCCGAACGGGTAGTAAGATGCAGTGCTAATAATAATAAATATGTGTGTTAATTTTATACAAACCCAAGTGTTTTTTTTTCTTTTTTTTACTCCACATTTTACTCTTCATACTGAATTTATGCACTAAATTACACAAATGATGTATGGATGTGTAAGGTAGAATTTGGAGGTAACATATTCTCATTTGTGCGGATGAAGAAAGGGAAACCAAATAGGAAAATACACTCTTAGTACACCCAAGTCAAACCCCGATATCCTTGTCATCTCGAAAACTATACTAGTATTGCTTTGGTGGTCACATAATCTAAGGTACCATCCTGGTCATAGATTGGCCTTAAGCTGACGGGGAGATCGGGATTTAAATCTTGGTCGGAGGGATACCAAGAGTGGACCATGCAAATGCAGGGGCACTTTATCTAAATTGAAACTTCTTAATGTCTATCACATTAGTGTAACTGGTGAATGGGTAGTAAGATGCGGTGCTAAAAAACAGACTAGATAAGCTAGACGTTTAGTTCGTGAGTCGTATAATTTTTAATTACCTCTTAGATATTTTTCCACAGTAGCCTACATCGGCTAGATAATGACCTAGCGAATATCTGATAGCTGATCATTGACCTTGCTCAATGCTCTGTAGTGTTTTTTTTTATTTCAAGTGATGCTGTGTCATATTGAGACATCGACATTTTTGTTATCAGTGTTGGGTAATTGTGATTTTTGGTCTAATATCTAACTGATAGTCGATTTCAATAGGGCTGTCCCGTAAGCAAGAAACTGCTGCACAGACTTTCAGCTCTTAACGCATTTTATTTAATTCCATGATGTGTTATTTTATAATATATGGTTTACGCCAAAAATAAAGTTTAAAGATTCCAACAGGGTTCTTTTCCCTTAACATCCTTATTGCCAATTATGCCATCGAGGCGGGTGACATTAGATGAGAAACATTTTAAATGAAGAGAAAAAATTGTCATTAAATTCCAGGACACCCCTTGACAGATATTCAACTGTTGATATCACCAAGTGAAGAAAATTAAACTATTTTTATACTGAAACAATATTAATATTATACCAGTATTTATTTAATAAATTACCTTCAGCTTTTATGGCAATACTATAACTTATTATTTCACTTGATATAAAGAGGTGTATAAAATTGATGTATCAAGTCGTCTGTATCGCTTGGTCTGGTTTTCCGGTGATCAGACAGTCAAGAGTTCACATCCCTGCCGAGTCTACTATGGTTATTTCTCATTTGCCATTCACACTAATATAAGTACATTTCCTAAAAAAAAAAATGTACCTTCCTAATCCTTACCCCATTAGCTCAAATATACAAACAACCCAGATGACAGAGGAAAATGGGAACCTTTTACTTTGGATTATTATTCTCATTAATTTTCTTGATGTACATCTGGAAGTCCATACCTTGTCAGACGTTAATGAATATTCAATTACACACTGCCCGGTTACAAAAACATCAAGTCTTTTTCTTTTTTTAAAAAATATTATATGACCCGCCTCGGTGGCGTAGTTGGCTAACGCGCTTGTCGTGTTGAGCTCGACTGTTGAAGATGGGGAGATCGAGGTTTGAATCTCGGCCGGGTGAACTGGGGAGTGGTTTTTCCTAAATGGTTTTACACTCTCCCTCCACGCAAATGCGGCTTCACTTCCTCTAATTCAACCCTCCCAATTCCTAATCCATTAACGTAATTAGTATTTAAAGCGTATAACCCGAACGATTAGTAAGACGCGGTGATAAATAATAATAATAAATAATATTATATGAACATAAATGTTATTGTGGACTCTGTCTACAATGTATGTCATATTAGCTAGCGACGAGTATTAATCACTCATTCATCAGTCTTTTATTTTTTTCTTAACTTAAAACTCTTAGCTGTTTATAGGCTGTGCGTTCAGACCACTGTGGTAACTCTAAAATTGTTGATACTAAAAATAATGATTTTTTTAACGTATTGATGCATGTACTGCACTACAATTGTCATATATAAATTTGTCATAAAACAACAAATTTGTTATTGTAATTATTATTAGCACCGCGTCTTACTATCCGTTCGGGCTATACGCACATACGCTGTATACATGTGTTATGGTAGGGTGATTGTGAGATGAAATGGAGGACTTACAGTTTAATGTGGAATCCGAACCAGGGCGGAGGCTTGGCATTCCCCACATTCACAAGATGTCTTGTCAGAGGTGAAGGAAGGGGTTTGGTATCAGATAAATTTGTGCCGGGACGTTAAACAAGACTTTTAGGGTGTGTTATATACCATTTAAATGGCAACTATCTTCTCCGGCTCTTGTCAATTAATTTAGAAATAGACGCTTTCCAAAAATGTCAGAAATAAAATGGTTGCTTTTTTCCTAAATTCTATCTTAAGCATCCTGACTTGTATTAGTATAAATATTTGGAGCCCTTGGACATGTAATAAGGTGCTGCACACAAAACATAGTTGAAAATAATGCTCTCGTTCCTCCAGCTCCGAGGACTGCGAGACGGTGCAGCTTTCGGAGCAGAACGTAAACACAGGGAAGGAGAAGACTGGCCCACAGGATTTTGAGCTCCGCAAAGTGCTGGGCAAAGGGGGCTACGGTAAAGTGTTCCAAGTGCGCAAGGTGACCGGCCAGGACTCTGGGACCATCTTCGCTATGAAGGTCTTGCGCAAGGCTTCCATCGTGCGCAACCAGAAGGACACCGCGCACACCAAGGCCGAGAGGAACATCCTCGAGGCTGTCAAGGTAACCTTCACGCTTTTTTTTTGTGGGGAAGGGAGGTTATCCTTCACGCTTTTTTTTTGTGGGGAAGGGAGGGGGGGCACTCTTGTAGGGGATTTTATTGCCCCTGACTATGTCCTATTGCAGACTGGTGGGCACACGGATCGGACGTCAAGCTCATATAGTCAGGTTTGACGAAGAAGAGAATTCAAAATTTTAATCACAACAAGATCTTACGGGGTAGTTTTACCTCAAACTTTCTACTCCTCCTCCATGATAAAAATACGGGTACAGTCCAAATGCCATAACAAGAACCTCTGTTGACAGCTAAAATGGTTACTAATACTTTGATATATTCATACTTCAAGTCATGTGATCTGCAGCTTTCACTTTTGATTGATTTTTATCACTACTAATAGTAATAGTAAAATTTTATCAATTATGGTTACAATAATTATGTTTGTATTTTCTAAAATGCTCTTCATATAAAAATTGGGCTGTACCTTTCTCATCCCTAACTGATTAGTGTAATTAAATAGGGATGTGGCCACCTCGGTGATCGAAGGCTCCAAGGCGTTTGACTGGCAATTAACTGGACCGCCGATGATGGGGATATGGAGGTTTGAATCTCGTTCGGGTGTATAAAAGGGGGCTTTTCCTAAATTGTTTTCTATATACCCTACACACAAATACAGGTACATTTCCTCTGGATCTAAACCTTATTCATCCTTTACACGTAAGCGTAATTAGTAAATATGCTTATATTCCAAACAGGTAATGTAGCATGTTGAGTTAAGTGTGTTGATAGCTCGAATTGGTGACTGATAAGCGGTTGATGAATACAAATCTTATTTCATATTAAGTTACAGTTTGGAAGAATGTTTTAATATTTTTGTTTGTTTTTTCTTGGTTTCAGCACCCTTTTATAGTGGACCTAATATATGCCTTCCAAACTGGTGGTAAATTATACCTCATTCTAGAGTACCTCAGCGGAGGCGAGCTATTTATGCACCTAGAAAGAGAGGGCATTTTCCTAGAAGATACCGCTTGGTGAGTCAACTCATTATTTATTTTATTTATTATCATCATCATCCACCTCGATGACGTAGTTAGCTAACGCGCTAGTTTCTTGTTGAGCTAGACTGCCGATGATGGTGAGATTGAGGTTTGAATCACGCTCAAGTGAACTGGGTGAGGTTTTTCCTAAATGATTTTCCACTCTTCCTCCACACAAATGTTGGTTCACTTCCTCTATATTCAACCTTCCCAATTCCTAGCCCATTAGCGTAATTAGAACTTAAGCATATAACCAGAATGGGTAGTAAGGCATAATGCTAAATATTATTATTATTTTAGGTTTTTAACATGCACTTTCTGAACTGACTGATTAAATCGGACCATGAGAATTTCTATGAGCGAGAGTGAAAAGGCCTACCAATTTTGTCAGGAAAGATATTTTCACATATGATCTAGTGGTACTTTTACATCCCACAATCAACTTGGGATAGACGGGTTTACTTCCCCTCCGAAGGAAGTTGTGCTACGGATTTTCATTGCACAAGAAAAATCTATCAACCCTCGCTAGGTTTGAACTCACGAACATCGAGTACCGAGGCGAGCTATTTACCACGACACCACTGAGGTCGACAACACTATTAATTAGATATGGGTAGGGACTTTACTTTGTGGTAAATAAAATGATTGGCTCTTGTTAAGTAAAAAGTTGGGTCTCGCTCTAAAAAGTAGGTAAATAAAATATTTACTTTTTGCTATGAATAGTACAAAATAAACTTTTATTTTAAATAGTATAGTGCAAAAATTAGAAAAATTACAGCTAATTTTTTTTAAATACCAAACAGATAAAATACATAAGGTTATAAAAATCGTATCGCTTTCTTAAACATGGTTTCTTTTTTCTTCTTCTGTATTCGGTCACAATATGGCCGTTATAGTATCTTGTTCAAAAACTTATCCAACCAATGTTCTTTGGTTGAGGTAAATAAACTTACTAGACTAAGGAAACTTTATTTTTTTAAATGTTATCGTAAAATCAACAAATAGACCATGATTTTAAGTTGGAGTTATAAATTGTGTGAAAATATGGTGTGGTTTTATTTGTTTTGTTTTAGTGCAACTGTCAAATAGTCATTTACCCTCCCTCCCCTTTTCACTTAGAAAACAATTAAGTGAAATTTATTATTTAAATTTACCACACCTTTCACTTTCTTCATTAAAATTACGTTCGAATGTAATAAACATTTTTATATAAGCTAGTAATAATCAAAATATGGATACCTAATTATTCACTTAGCTGACGATTGATTAGTTATCTTATGAGTATTTGAGCGTTGCACTTTTTTTTTCCAACGAGTGTGAAAACAAATAAAGCTACTATTTTTTAGTGTAAATTATATTTTATCATACCAAAGTTTGATGTAGTGTTATAGTTTCTTAAATATAATATGAAGTGTAATTAAAAAAAAAAAATGTTTTAGTTTTCTCTTAATAATTGTAATAGCAGTGTTTTTAGTTTTTGCTTTTCCTTTGGACTAAAACAGTCTGTTTAATTTTTTCTCTTTTCAGTTTTTATCTCTCTGAAATAATATTAGCTTTGGAGCATCTACATATACAAGGAATTATTTATAGGTAAGTCTCTATTTTATATGTTAAAGTAATTATAATAAAAA
This sequence comes from Timema poppense, assembly GCA_902141375.1. Lineage (NCBI taxonomy): Eukaryota > Metazoa > Arthropoda > Insecta > Phasmatodea > Timematidae > Timema > Timema poppense. The sequence goes on along the minus strand of CABFOV010004433.1, from coordinate 43,662 downwards.
TCTTGCTAATGAAATCCTTTATTCATTCGTTGAGGTAATCATCATCATCATCAACAACTGTTTTTCACCCACCTCGGTGGCTTAGTTAGCTAACGCGCTAGTCGTGTTGTGCTACACTGCCGAGGATGGGGAGATCGAGGTTCGAATCTCGGTCGAGTGAACTAGGCGTGGTTTTTTTCCTAAATGGTTTTCCACTCTCCCTCTACACAAATGTGGGTTCACTTCCTCTAAATTCAACCTTATTCATCCCTAACTCATTAGCATAATTAGTACATATATCTATGACCTTAACACATGGTAAAATTCGATTCTAAAAAAATTGAATATGTTTTATACTTTGTAAATTATCATTAGAAAAAAATCCTTTCCCCAGAAATGATTTGTTTAAACTTGAGCATGTGATTGGTTGTGTGTTTGCAGGGATTTAAAGCCAGAAAATATACTTCTGGACGCACATGGTCATGTAAAACTAACAGATTTTGGTCTGTGCAAAGAACATATTCAAGAAGGAATAGTTACGCATACATTTTGTGGGACTATTGAATACATGTAAGTATGGGTTTGTGTCGGCCAGGTGCGATTAATAAACAAACGCCTGACACCGTGTTGTTCTATTTTTGGAAAAAGGGGAAGGTGACATTGGAATGTGGTCAGTACCCTTCTTCACACCCCTAACCCTTCCCTCGCTCACCCATATGTGTTTTCTGTACTCCGTCAAACCTCTCGAGCGGTTATTCCTCTGTCTAGGTGTCATTTTTCAATCTATTAGACTATAATCGATATATGTCTCATTTCCGTATCCTAATAATTTATCCCCCAAGCCTCGCCCATAATATAATACTTAATTCTAAAGCGTTGCTTTCTTTGATCTTAAAGTGTAAGTGCTAAAATTTTGGATACGTATAATTTAAAATTTTACTGTCTCATATATCATATTTGTTGTCGCACGCGGTATTGTAATATGGAATGTTTTGTTGTTGTTGGACAGGGCGCCTGAAATCCTAACGAGGAGTGGGCACGGGAAGGCCGTGGATTGGTGGTCACTCGGTGCCTTGATGTACGACATGCTGACTGGAGCGGTGAGTAAAATTATTATCAGCACCGCGTCTTACTGCCCGTTTGGTTTATACGCACTTACGCTGATGTGTAACGGTAGGGTGATTGTGAGATGAAACAGAGGATCTACAGTTTAACGTGGGATCCGAACCACGGTGGAGGCCGGGCATTCCCCACATTCACAAGATGTCTTGTCAGATGTGAAGGAAGGGGTTTAGTAATCAGATAAATCTGTGCCGGGACCGAGGATTGAACCTCGGACCCCAGCGCAGGAGTCCGACACCTTACCCCTAGACCGCCAGATCACCCGGTGAGTAAAAACCTATGCCGCTAATCTTAAGTTTAGTTCAAATAGATCTAAAATAAAATTAAGTATGCTATACTTGATACCCTTGATTCTTAGCTCTCAAATCTTAGTAAATGAAAGCCGCCTCGGTGGCGTAGTTGGCTAACGCGCTTGTCGTGTTGAACTCGACTGCTGAGGACGGGGAGATCGAGGTTTGAATCTCGGTCGGGTGAACTGAGGGTTGTTTTTCCTAGATGGCTTTCCACTCTCCCTCCACGCAAATGCGGGTTCACTTCCTTTAATTCAACCTTCCCAATTCCTAATCCATTAGAGTAATCAGTACTCAAAGGGTATAACCCGAACGGGTAGTGAGACGTGGTGCTAAATATTAAATATTATTACTTATTAAATGAACATGAGACATTATTCGGAACATTTCATTTTAAAATGGTTATTTTTCAATTTTGTTTTATTTTAATAGTTTTTAATCCCATTGTTTTCAAAAGTATAGTCCATAAAACTGCTTCACACAGCTAGATGTTATCTGGAGATTAAGATGTCTGGTTTGAGCTGTATTACCTACCTAATATAGGTGTTACCTGGGGGTGAGACGTGCTCTTAACCCTTTTGAGTGCCAACGTTCCAAATATCTTGGCTAGTGATTTTTTTTATTATATTTAAAAATGAAAAAAGTATATGAATTATTATATAATCTGATTGGCAAGCATATTAACTAGTTTATTTAAAGGTTTGAATGCCATAAGTTCAAAGACTAGTGCTGGTAGGTAGCTGCAAAAATCAGAATAATAATATGTTCTTTTTAATTTTCAGCCGCCATTTACTGCAGAGAATAGGAAAAAAACAATAGAGAAAATTTTGAAAGGGAAGTTAAATCTACCTCCATATCTGACACCGGATGCACGAGATCTCATCAGGAAATTACTCAAGGTAAGGCTGGTAAAACTCCAGATCCTTTCACACTTAGCGGATCGGTTAATCTTTCCATACTACATGGACCTTTAGGACACTTTAACCTTCAATATCACATCACTTCTCCATGTGTACGACGAAAATTCCAGGAAATTTAGGAATAAAGTCCTCAATTATCTTGCCGGGATATTTTTCGGTTTCTCTACAGAAACATTAAGAAATATACGGCCAGAGCTTAGGGTTCTGTCTAAACGGTTTCTACTCCAGTATCGTTATGTTCACTGGTTATCTATCCCTCATAATTTAAACCATGATTTAACCTAGCGGTCTATTTCAAATAATCTCTACAGTAGGTAGAGTTTGCTTCAAATTATTTTAATATTTTTGATAAATAAACTAGAATTGATTTATATTTAGTGTTGCCAAACATTTATATAAACTAGAACTGTTTCCTTGAATCTCGAGTATCTTTAAGGATGCGAGGGTTTAAGGATTATAGGGTCCCATCACTGGTTTATTCCTTTGTTTCTTGTCTATGTTTATCGTGCGTGTATTTACTTGTTTTTTTTTCCTCCCTCAGAGACAAGTCAGTCAAAGATTAGGGTCGGCTTTGGGCGATGGAGAAGCTATCAAAGTTCATCCGTTCTTCAAGCATATAAGCTGGGCTGATGTTGTTAGTAGGAAATTGGAACCGCCTTTTAAACCTTCGCTGGTAAGTTTTTAACGTGTGTTTGATCCCCTTATCTGTGTGCCGTACATTTAGATTAAATCATCATCATGAACTCTTTAACAAGTACAGTCAACTCTCGATTCTACGACCCCGGGAATAGCGTCCTTCTCGAAGTAACGACCCTTTTTTTGGGGAACCGTGAAAAATGTGGGAAAAAAGGTTGAAAAGTTTAAGGAAATCGGCTGTAAAATGTGTTTGTTGCATTTATTCAGGTCGCTGCGTTGCAATTATCTTTGTGAGCACTGTATTACTAGTAACTGGGGTGGGTCAGGTATAAAAAAAGACACCACCTCATCAATGCCAGCCAATATCACTTGACTCTGTCCACCCCCTCCCACAAGCAAGACAATGTTTCCCCGCGCGCGACTGCTGCTACATCACGCGCCAGGCTTGCTTTTGCCATTGTTATTTCGATTCTCGATTTGGTTACTATTTTGGTTTGATTTTGTGAACAATTTTTGACGACCCATGCTATTGTTTAACATTGTTATTTTGATTTGGTTACGTTTTTGGTTGGATTTTGTGAANCACGCTATTTTTTTTTTATTTGATACGAACTTATAATTTTGACGAAATGAGTGAAAGGAGTACCTTCTTCAAGAAATAGGTAGGTTTTATTTTATTTACTTTTTCACGTATTGTCTAAAAAATGCAATTTTTTGGTATGAAGGTTCAGGGGTGGAACAAAATCTGTTAAAATTCCAATAACGACCCTTTTCCAGGGAACCGTGAAAGGTCGTAGAATCGAGAGTTGACTGTATGTTGCCAGGTCAGTTTAGTAAAAAAAATGCCTTCATTTTCCTCTTTACTTCAACCACTTTTCCTGCTCTATTAGCTCCCATTCTTCCCTCATTAGAATACTTCCTTTTATTTATTCCTTTATTCCTTGTAGCATAAGAGTATAACATATTGTGTGGGGATTTTATGTGAAGGGAAATAATCGCACTGTGCTTTTATGGTATCAAATGTTTTGGAACAGGGAGAGGTATTTTTTTTAAATATCATTCTCTATGGGCTTTATGGCGTCACTAATAGTCGTAATAGAGGTAGATGTATTAAACTGACTATATTTTCTCCCAAAAAAATTCATATTAAGTTTTTTACTTAAGGCAATTGGTCCTTTTCATTTGTCGTGGAAATGCAGAGCCATGGAAACAAACGTTTATCTTCAAGAATCTTTAATTGTTTTGCAACTTTCTTTTCGGAAACGGTTTCTTCAAGAATAGAAGCATGTTTATTAATTTATCTCTTTTATATACACACCTCCTCTATAATTTTAACAGTAATCGAATATCGATAAAATATAAAACCGCCTGCTTCGTAACAAGAAATAAGAAAATGTAATAATTAATAAATATCGGTACATTACCTTGTTGGAAATATTAACATAAAAATGTCACCCGTTCTCGAGAAAACTGATATTTCCAAACATATTATTTCTCCGCAAGACCTGTCCGGTGTCTAGCGCCATCTACTGTTTCCGTGATCCATCTGTTCTTGTCGGCGCGGAAGGATACTTTGGTCGGTTGTGAAGCCACGCCACGTCTTTCACCCGCCCCACAAAATAGGTTTTAGATTTGCACTCTGCAGGGCCAAGGGCCTTAACATAAAACTATTGAATTTTTTTTTTTATCAATTTTCAAATATCTTCACTCGTTCGGTTAATGAGCTATAGGCAATCAAACTTCGCACCATTGGTTTTAAACACATTTTCCTGCTGACAAGTATTAAAGAAAAAGTAACGATTCTGCCCTTACTGAGTTTATTTACAACTGCTTTATATTCAAAAAACACTTTTACTGATGAAAAAATACATTTTCGATATGCTTTTGTTAAATTTAAACTATTCAATGATAGAACAAGTGATAAGAGGAAGGGTAAAGAAACATCCTGGTAGGATGATAGGGTGAAGGAAGAATTGGAGGAGAAGATTATAGCATTCAGAAGGAGTTTTAAACATAGGAATAAGGAAACAGAAGAAGAAGAATTGAGCGAAGTGTGTGGACTGGAAAGTTGGAACGGAATGTGGAAGGAAGTAATGAGGTGTTTATAAAGCCAGGTAGGAAACGGTAGAGAGAGAGAGGACAAGAAGTTAGAATGATGGATGAAGAAGGTAGAACATTGAAGACAGGAAAGGAATAAAATAGAATTTTGGTTGAACTATTATGAGATGATGTTAAATCCGGTAGAGGAAAGGGATAAGAGTGAAAACAGAGGAGCAGGAAGAGGAAGAAAGAGGTTCCACATGGAAAGAGGAGGACGCACTAAATAGGATGAAACAAGGAAAAGCGCCGGGTGTTGATGAACTGACAGTGAAAAGGATAATAGCTGTAGGTGAAGTGTTTGGACGGAAAACAAGGCACTGGAAGACTGGGGGAAAAAAAGGAGTTATGATATCTATTCTCAAGAAAGAAAACAGGAATAGGTCTACAAATTATAGGGGGATAACGCTGATGTACCACTGTACAAAAATATACGAGGAGATACTGGAAAATAAAATAAAAAATAAAATGAAAGGAAGGTGGAGAGAGGAACTAATACAAGTTTAGGGAACATAGTTCTACGATATACTTAATCTTTGCCACATTACATTTGATGGAAAGAAGGTATGGATATGGGAAGGACTTGGTAAATGGTATTTATGGATGTGGAGAAGGCATATGATAGCTTGGGTAGAAACAATACTTACTTCCTTTGCTTCTTTCTTAATGAATATTCAACCTTAAGTATCAAATATTATTTACAAAATGTTATTTCTGCAAACATAACTAACGTTTTTTGTTTAAAGCTGATAAATGTAGGATTTTCATAACAGGTGATTATTATTTTAGATTTCTCTGCAGTGAACAATAATTTTTGATGTAAATGATAGCACTAAACGAGAAGTTTTTTTTACATGAATGTATGTTTTGGTTTAATTATTATTATTTTTTTTGCAAAGTTTTCTAATTGTCGAATCTGGAATTTTATTCTAGAATCGAGATCAAAATTGACAGATATTCAAAAGTGAAGTCAAAAGTTTTCAAAGTTTCGTACACTCCAAGATTTAACCAATAGCTCTACCTGAATCAATCGGAGCTAAACACTCTTGGGATTGGTTGGTTGGTTATTCAATAATCTATACTGATGGATAGGTCTGACGAATGTTTGAAAAAGAGAAACATTAAGAGTTTTAATATTAAAAGATCATGTATGACTCGGTGTATGAATGTTGTTGAAGCGAAGAGAGTATGCAAGGATAGGGGAGCGTGGGGAAAGTCAGTGAGGATGGATCAAGTACGGAGTTTTTATTTTTTTAGGTCCATGCACAGATTCTTGCCTACCTCGTAAGGGAAAGGCGTTATTAGTTATATGTGTGTGTGGGGGCAGGGAGGGGGTATGTATTTATGTGTGTGTTATTTTTTTTGGTGTGTTTTTGTGTTTATGTGTATGTGTTTAGGTCTGAGTGATTGTTGAAAATTTATAATATGTAGCATTCGGGTCAGATGGTCTTATGAAAGGGGCCTTGATGTCTGTTTTTAGTGTAATCTAAATCTTGCTAAACTTATAACCATCCTCCCTGTTTCATATTTTTTTCAGTCAAGTGAAGACGATGTCTCTCAGTTTGACACAAAGTTCACGAAACAAACGCCCATAGACTCTCCGGACGAGTCGACGCTGAGCGAGAGCGCTAACATGGTGTTTCAAGTAAGCTCGTTCAAGCTCATGAATAAAATAAGATTTGTCTAGGCGAGTCAGACACCTTTGCTCAGCATGTCCGCCTGCTTAGCTTTCGAGGGTCCCGGGTTTGACTCGCTGGCATGGTCGAGAGATTTATCGTTAGTGAAATCGAACGCACCGTTTCACAGGGATGGATTTAAAGCGGGAGGGCTGGATGTTGTGTCTGGTCAATATTTAAGTTAGGTTATATAATTGCTCGGTTTATAAAGTACACATTAAATACCTCTTAGAAACCTATGTTTATTTTGGGAAAATTAAAGATTTATTCTTTAATTATTATTATTAGCACTGCATTTTACTACCCGTTTGGGTTATACACTCTTACGCTAAAATGTAATGGTCAGTGATTGTGAGATGAAATGGAGGACCTACAGTTTAACGTGCGATCCGAACCACGGTGGAGGCCTGGCATTCCTCACATTCACTATTCACAAGATGTCTTGTCAGAGGTGAAGGAAGGGTTTGGTAATCAGATAAATCTGTGACGGGACCAAGGATTGAACCCCGGACCCCCAGCACAGAAGTCTGACACCTTACCCCTAGACCGCCAGGTCACCTTTTTTCTTTTAAAACACCATGGGGGATTCTAGTGTTCAAAAATCTATCAGAAAGTTAAGAATTTGATAGCATATATCTTGGAAAGAGTTACTTTCTCGTATACGTATGATGGGTCAATAATCATTGTTTTTACATCCACATATTTCCCACTTCCGGCTAACCGTAGCTTCATATGCCTTATAATCTAACTTAAGGCTAGGACAGGCACAACATCCAGTCCCTGGGAGTTATTTATCAATGTGAAAGGTAAACCTATATTTTCATCAACAATAAAATTTTTGGCTGTCCAGGATCAAACGCAGGACCCTTAGCTAAGTAGGCAGATAGGCTACCGACTGAGATAATGTGTAGGATTGAAATATATCATAAATATTGTTTAAATATTTTACTCAAAAAACGAGTTAATCATTATTTAATAGCGCTATTGGTTTATACATATATTTTGTAATTCAGGCTTGTCAAACCTAGTTCGTGTCAGCCATTTAGGGGTTCCTTGAGTTTTCACAAAATATTTAAAGGGTTCGTTCAAACAACTGGTTGGGAATCCCTGCTTTAGGGGTACACATATCAGATTTGGGAAACACTGCTCAAGATCATCATGAATTAATAGTTCTTTGAAGAAATTAATCATATATATATTTGTTTATTAATCAGGGCTTCACTTACGTCGCCCCGTCGGTTTTAGAAGAGATGTACAAGCTGTCTGCCTTCCCGCCCCCGAGTATGCGCAACCCGTTTAGCCCCCGGCACCACTTATCACCAGCGGGCTTTGCGTTTAGCCACCACGCCCGGGACTTCCCCATGGGTACCCCTCTTGGGGCCAGCTGTCAAGAAGAAATGATGGAGGTCCAAGTTCAAGGACTACCCCACGTATAGTAAGTGTCATGTATAGCTGGTTGGTAAGTTTGGAACTACTTTTTGTGGAAAGGATATCTTTGATTAATATAAGTATTACTTACACCTTTGGCTGTGTGTGCTTTCAAAGTCGAATTTAAATTCTACGTGCATGTGCGAGTGTCAAAAGTTTGAGAGTGAGACATTAAATAAATAAGTTCACTGTCTCGTCTGTATTAACATTTCCTTCTTTCAAACTTTGAAAGTTTCAAAACTACTAAAATACTCACGTATAATTTTAATAAATAATTTGTGACTTTTGTATACAAGTTTCATCCAACAGTGCTTAGAAAATATAAAACCTAGATTTGAACCCTAATCGTCCACCCTTAAATCCTGACCACTTTAGAATAAGAGCTATCAGTGGTTTTTAAACACTATATCAACCATAGGATTCTGCAAAGCTTCGATAATATATCAATTTGCCTAAAAATAAGTAAATACATATTTTAAATAAAAGTTCTTGTAAAGTAAATACTTATTAAATAATACCATATCGACGGAAAAATAAGCTTCACCTTTTTCCTTGAAAAACATTCCTTATAAAACCTTTGTATAGCCTATAATCCTACCCTTTTTTAATCTGTAACAAATGTGTAAACTTACAGGACTGAAGATATATAATAAATTCGATGGCCTTTTACCGAAAAGAAAGTTTGTTAATCTACCAAAAATGTATTATGAGAAATACACGCGCGCACACTTTAACAAAACAGCGTAGGATTATAAATATTTATATTTAATTTTACTAATCAAAGAAATGCATATTAAAATGCAATCAAGACATTTTTAAATAAATATGTTTATTAGAATCATCAACTATTTAACATCTTTCACGGAGGGTTTCCCTTTTAATTTCCCTCCATGATATTGTGAAGGTTGCATTTTCAGTGAGTCCGGGCTGCATTTGGCCCGCGGCCCGCCGATTGGATCACACTGTTTAAGCCATCGATATATGGAAATAGTTCATAATCACCACAACAGATTGCTGAACATTGATAACTTTAAATATTGTTTCATTTTTCAATTTAAAGAATACGATATTTAGATTCAGTTATAACTCTAATAAACAAATATAATAGCTTGCCTATTTAATACATCTTAGTCTATTTTAGTCAGAGAATTTGTTTAATATGTACCTAATTAAACATTTATAAACAACACTTATTATTTCATTCACAACTAAATACCCGTTTTGGTTTTTACATAACGTGACAAAAATTAACCGATTATTACTCCACTAGACTCGTGGATTCAATTGTGGCTCCCGGACACTTTTTTTTTAATAGCAAGCCCTTGGTTTAAGACATCATTCTCGCATTAGATTTTATTGTCGGTGATGGATGTGGATCATGTTTTGAATCCTGATCGATTGTACTGGAGATGTTTTTTTTAATCCTAAATGTCTTCCCACATTCCTTTCATGCAGGCTTAGGTATATTTCCTCTAAAATTCTACC